>BQNB010156242.1:0-15290 GCA_026074375.1 Tanacetum coccineum | reverse complement strand
TTTTGTATACGGGCCAAGATGTAAAAAGCCCAAAAGAAAGCCCATAAAGGCAAATCCTAGTTAGTATAAATACACCTAGTTTAGTCTAAATTAGGTTAGCTTCTCCATTATTTTATTTTTCATCTTAAGGGTTTGTAGCAACATTTTTTGTTTCTTTCAATCAAAGGTTCTTTAATGTTTAATCTTTCATTGCCATTGATATTGTGATTCATCCATGGAATGATCTAGGGATCCTACAAAAGTCTTTATTTATTTCTTCTCATCAGATGGAAAGTGCGGCGCACTTAGGTATAAGTGCGGCGGTTTTCGGCTATATAGGTAAGTGCGGCGTACAATAATGGAGTGCGGCGCACATCTTGTACTTTTAGCTTGAAATCTTTTCTTCTCTTTGTATTTGTCTTTCAAAGTGCGTAATTTCTTGAGTTTTAGTTAGTAGTGTCTTCAAGTGAACCTGCAAGCAATTTAGACTATTAAGTATCGAAAGTTCACGAGAAATGATAAAATATAGACAAATAATGCCATAGAAAACATGTATAATTTGGGCGTTATTAGGTTTTTTATACACCCTTTTGAATACGTCGTATTGGTTTTAACCAATACTTCGTATTAGATCAAAAGTTGACTAGTCAAAATTTTATTAGAATTTTTGATACGGCGTATTGATCAAAGATTGATACGCCGTATCCATCATTGGGAGATCAATTTTAGTGAATTATAAAAAACGTACCTTGGCCTCCGCAACATCGATTTACAGAATTTAATAATACTTGTATATCCATCACCCTTATAGAATAACATGGGGTCGAAGGGAATGCCAAATGGCATATATAAATTTTTAACAAGATTTAATAGCATCCCATCGTTAAAATAATTCAAAATCATGATATTAATACTTAGTTTATTAATAAAAGTTTAAGTAGTGAAAAATTTACTAATTGTATAATGACTTGTTTTTCGAAGCATATTTGACACTTGTGCATAGGTACCAACATTGATACTTATTGCATTACATAATGGTTCGATAGATATATCACTCAAAGACTGCTTTATACCTATTTTATCTTCATTATTGTTTTTATCCAATTTTAAATTATTGACAAAAAATATATCATTAGAAAATAGATCTTCATCAATACTCAAGATGTTGAATTTTTCTTTTTTTGAAAATCGTTTCTTTAAAGCTTTTCTTTTGTAATATAAAATTGTGTTCTTCATTACCATATTCAGACAATGATATTTTATTTTTCCATTTAACTTTATCGACAAGCTGAGAATTTAGAGTGGGTTCAGATGAGAAATCTAATTCTAATTTTAATGAATCGTCATAAACTATAGCTGGGAATTTTGTTTCAAAAAATCTGAGGATGTTGATATCTCCATTGTCAAGACACCAGCTGATCTTACCATGCTTAGCAGTTTTCTAGTTATAGACGTGATTTTTTCTAAGAGCTTTCTTAGTTTCATACTGAACGTATTCTTTCATAGTAGTACATGGGTTGTCCATTTCCTATAATAAACTGGCTAGGAATAGATAAAAAGGTAAAATGGATAGATAAAAATAATGTAGAAAAAATAGGTAAAACACTGATGACATCAAATAACTTCACTTTTATAGCATCATTTATTCTATATTTCTTACCCATTTTGTTTAATTATTGCAAGAATTAGTACTTAATAGTTTATATTTGAGATTTGCAGTAACTATGGAGTACTTTGTGAAGATTAGCAAAAAGGCATGCATTTTGGAGCTTAAACAAAGAAATCTGAAGAATATTGTTCTGACATTCTATACGCCGTATCCAACAAAGAAGATACGGCGTATATGTGCCTGCACTTCACAAGAAACCACGAAGAATTAAAGATTTATACGCCGTATCCAAAAGACTTTTGTATGTCGTATTCTATTTCAAGTATCTAAATATTCTGAAGGATATTGAACGTGGTCCCTACTCCAAGAAACCCCCTATACACTATATTGACCTCAACCAATACAACCTATCGATGATTTTTTAGAGACTATAAATACAAATACCTAAACACGAGTTTAGGGTGTGCTTAACCATATTTTTGATACCCTAACCATAGAAGTCAATTTTTAGAAGCCAAGAAGAGCAAAGAAGGTCAAGCAAAGCATCTAATTTCATAATTGTTTGATTTTTGGTATCATTTGTTTAACTCGCTTAGTTTACCTTGGTTGTTCATTATCATGCTTGTATTCATTATGATGGTTATCGGCTAATACCTTTAGGTGTTAGCCATGTTTATGAAAGTTTAATGTTTGGTTTGTTTACCCTGATTGCTTAATTTATCATTGATTATTGATTATGTTTATCACATGATATTTGTTTATGTTTGGTTGCGCGATTTAATTTATTATTCAACTAAATCTAGTGATACGGATCAAATAATCTAGGTTAAGGATAAAACTCTCGTTTAGTTATATGGAATTAGAATTATAGGACTACAAATTGAAGATCCTAGTGTTTCCCCCGGTTATATAGGATGATAGGCTAAGTGGTGACTTAGGTTAATACTACAAATGCATCCTACGACCTTGGTTGGATTCATTATGTGGTCGGTAGACTACCAATACATATAGCTAAATTGAACATAAGTGGATAAAGCCTCGATGAGCTAGGGTTCGCACGATATTCACCAATAGTATCCTCTAGATGAATTATAATCAGCAAAATATGATGCTTTATGCGGATACGTTTAATTGTAACAGAATTAACTTGTCTAGGTTTTGGGAAGAAGTACCGCCTAAATCTTGGAATGATATGCCGCCTTGAAATAAGTAATCATAGCACTAAATAAACAAACCTGCGTTAGAGTTAAGTAAACAAGCTTAATATAGTTTCCTTATCATAGGCTTGACTGCTCTTCTATCTTTTGTTGATTGTCTTACGTGTGTTAGAGTAAAGAAAGTAGGTTTAAGTCACCACAAAACCTGTGCCAGTCTCTCAGACTGAAAACACCCTTATCCGTTAGAATTAGGTTTAGCATAGGTTTAACATAGATTAGATAGATTAAATCTAACATAGATAACTAAAATACTGATAGACTTAGGAATTACGTTCTCGCTCTTAGTGATCGACACCCTACTTACCAACGAAGCTACAACTTATCAGGTACACTGCCCGTTAGTGTTTTTTAGGTAATGTCGGCAAACTATAAATGTAAAACTTGATATAAAATATTACCTACACATAACGACACGTCAAGTTTTTGGCACCGCTGTCGTGGAGTGAAATTGTTAATTTTTATTTTTGTTAGTATTTTAGTTCTAACTTTTAGTTAATCTAGATTTAGTGTAAATTAATTAGTGTAAATTTTTAATTTTTGAGTCTTAGTGTTTGATTATCCATTTTACCTGCTTGTTTTTATTTTATTTGTGTGCTTGTGTGTTTTTGTCTTTTCTGTTTTAGTCTTTTTTTTGTTACATTGTTCTGGTCGAATAATAGGTATGGTGTATTTAGTCAAATTAAATACGGCGTATCAACCTTTCCAAACCAATACAGTGTATTCTATTCAACTGATCTATACGACATAGTCAAATTCATTGAATACGGCGTATCAATCATCTGATACAGTAGCAGACTTTATTTTCGTATTCCGTTCCCGTGTTTAGTTTTCTGTATTTTCTTTCTTCAGAGCAAATCTTTCTTATGTTTTGACCTTGGTTTCAAGACGTGCTTATTACGAAGGATAAACTAAAGAGGCAATGACGGGAACTATAACGGAACTAATTTTAAGGGAATGCATGGAGAAAGCTCAAGCTGATTATAACTCAAGTCTTGCTAAACCAAAGATCGACATTAATGCAAAAATTAAACTTAGCAAGGAACACTTAAAGGAATTACGAAATAATGCTTACAGTGGATCAGAAGAAGAAGACGTGATAGAACACATTGCTAAAGTTCTTGAAATACTCAATTCAATTAAAATTCCCAATATGGACACCGATCGACTATGCATGCATGTTTTCCCTCTCGCTTACCGGTGTCGCACAAAACTGGTGGATAAATAAGGGGAGCGACAAAATCACCGCCTAGGGTGAACTTGTAAGAAGATTTTTCTGTAAATACTATCCCCTATACTAAGCTGGCAAAAATAATGTGATAAGCAACGATGAAGACGGCGGGCCTGGTTACTTTGAATTCGTAACTTGGTTGAATTTAAGATTCAAAGATCACAGAAGAATGGATGGAATAACTAAAAGCGCATTATGGCATTCTTGGGTAAAAGGAGGGGGTAATAACGAGCTAATGGATAACATCGTATCAAGCGAAGAAGAATGGGAGGAATTTGACTATGGAAGCCCTCATAACACCGATACTGACTTGTTTTTCAAATCTTATTTGGATGCTCAAGAAAAAGGTGACATTTGTTTAATTAAAAAAGAGCATCACCTAAAGAACCATAGTAGCGACGTCTCAGTGCAACATCGTACATCGTGCTTTGATGACAAAAAGAATGACCTAATCAATGAGAAGGTGTGCAATGCCGAAAAGTTTAAAGTCATAAAGTACTCGTTAGGAGATAACGAAGAATGCATTGCCATAAGCACACATGAAAACAACACTTGGAAAAGAAACGAAGATTGTATATCTCACATCTACCAAGAATTTTTTTTGAAGAAGGACGAAGGGTGGACCGTGATACGCACCAAGGAATAAAGAAGTTTAAGAAGTCTAACTTATAGACTTCGCTGTAAAGAAAAGTGTTTGCAGGGAGACAACCCGGACTATTTTTAATTTATTTTATCGAGTCTGTCTTCCCAGACATCAATACGGCGTATCCAACCCAACCCATACGGTGTGTTGATTGTCTGGACGTTATCCAGTCCTTTATATTCCTGCATTTTAAGATTTATTGTTAGATTTGTCTATACGGTGTATTCATTATATGATACGGTGTATTTGACAATCTGACCCGTACTTCAGATACTTTTTACAGGTTCCTATATGGCGTATCCTAGTTTTAGGATACTGATGACATCAAATAACGTCTATTTTATAGCATCATTTATCCCATGTAATTAATCCACTTTGTATAATTATTGCAAAGAATTGTTACTTAATCGTCTATATTTGAGAATTGCAGTAATTACGGAGTACTTGGTGAATATTAGCAAAAGGCGAGCATTCTAGAGCTTAAACGAGGATAATTTGAAGATTAATTATTCTGACAACCAATACGTCGTATCCATCAAGGAAGATACAGCGTATCCATGCCTGCACTCACCAAAAGACGGTCACACCCCGCCAAGGCGAAAATGTGAGGCATAACGAGAAAGGATATCATCACAACACAATGGCGTCTATATAGAATTCTACATGAAATAAATAAGCAAAGTATAGGCACAAAGTGTCATAACAATACCCATAAACTAACAAAATCCAAAAGGCGTCTTTATTGATGAAACGAAAGTTCTCGCCAATAAAAAGACATGCGACATTTATTCATAATCCAAACAATGCAAAATTCAAAACAATAAAGCAATAATCTCCACGACATCCTATGGTCTCTTTCTAGCCACTTCTGTTTATCTTATTCCCATGTTGCTCACCTGAAAATGATGCTTAAACGTCAACATAATGTTGGTGAGAGTCATAGGTTTAAGACACATATAAAACTTTCATACAATTGCTGCGATTACTAAAACAATTCATAACAACCATACACTGGGTAGGCGTACCCATCCGATCCCATATCACAACACTGAGTAGGCGTACTCATCCGCTCCAATTACGTCACTTACGCACCTAAAAGTCTACCAGCTGAAACTTATACTTAGGCCTGGACCAACACATTATTGAGTATTATTTCAACCCTTCAGTTGGATTTGATTGAGTAGTAAACACCACTCTCCAACCAAACTCACATACCTCAAAACAACTCTAATTGATCACAAAGCCATAAAGCATATCACATCACAAATCAATAACAACAAAACAATACGTGTTACACGCTACTAAGACAAAAGCTTAAGCACATGTAACAATCATATGCTGGATTTCTAAGGTGTTTATTTACCCTTATGGGTCACCCCGACACCATGCCCAACATTTATCAATTCGTTTACACACTTTTTTAATGTTCAACAATTTACCCGAAAATGCAGAATTTTAGTGTCACTTTACCATTTTCTAAACCACACCTACTGACCTTTATAAATTTTACTAAAAATCAATCATTCAATATTATGAGTTTACTATCTCCATGATTTTTCTACTAATTTATTTCCCCTCTTAAGTGCCCCAAATAAAATCAATCTTTTAACTACTCAGTTTCGGATCTGAACGAACACTAAAAAGTTTGAACCTAAAAACCATACTTAGACTCCAAATCTGAATCTCTCCTTTGGGGAATGTTTAATAGACACATAGAACTAAACTCCTGTAGGTTGTATAACCATAATTCAAATTTTAAGTGGGGTTTTACACCTCGTAATCTGACCTAAATCTGACCCGAATTTACTGCTTTGACAACTTTTCTCGTAACCAACATTTGAATGACTTTCCGACCTTAAAAACTTTCGAGGCCGGATGTTCTGGAAACTAGACTCTCTGAGCTACATCATAGACACCGGAAACTTGAAAAAGGATATTACCAACATCGAGATAACAGCCGAACAAAATAACCCTAAATTCTGCCCTAATCTAAATCAAGTTCTAACGCGATCTAAACCCTAACGAATACACTCATATGATCCTAATTAAACCCTAATCATTGTAATATGATTAAACATCATTAAATTATAGATTTAATGAAACCCTAATCCACCATAACTCTTGTTACATGAATTAAATCAATGATTAAACTAATTAAGAAAAACTAAACATACCTCTAGCTTATTTTCTTCACAAAAATCAAAATCCTAATTTTTCTTCTTCTTGGTTTGGGATTTTCGTCCGATCAACTCAATGGGAGGGGAGGAAATTTTGTTTTAGGGTTATATTTATTGGGTATATATAGGTTTTAGGATAATTCCTAATTAGTGTTGTAGTTTAATTAGGCTTTTGTTTCTTTTTTTTTCTTTCTTAACCCAAACCGGCCGAACCCTTTTCAATATATATATATATATATATATATTTTTATTATTAATTAACTAATTATATTCATTACCTTAAGTTTCTACAAAAACCTAAGCTAATTTGAGTAAACCTTTTTTACATAAACGCAAATTTATAAAAACCTAAGCTAATTTTGTATCCATTTGCTTATATAACAAATTTCCCTAAAAATAACTTTTCATCTCCCAATTCACTTTCTATATATGGAAAGTTTACTACCAACTTCCATATTTTTTAACCACATTATTCCTTTCCCATATCACACACTTCCTATAAACGCTTAATCCTTAAAACAAAGTATTGACGTAGCAATGCATGCACACGTCTTTTATATCCATTATCACCACACGTGAACGAATGAAATACTTAACACCAAACTCAAACACACTAAAAATGAGATGCCATACACCCTCAAAATGATATCAATGCTCATAACCAATCACTTAGCCCACATAAATTCACATAGCACAACACTTACACACATAAAATAAACTCTGTAGCCATTTCTAAAAGTTGTAAAACTAACCTGCTCAAATCACGGTTTGTCACATGATCCCCTCCTTAAGGAAATCCTCGTCCCGAGATATTAACTTCTATTTAACAGCACGATCAACAAATATCAAATGGATACATAGACTTCATATGGTCTTCTCGGCTCCCAAGTGAACTGGGGGACCACGCTTTTGAATTCTAATGAACTTTCACAAGCGAAAACCTACTACGCTTTAAACGTCGTAACTCACGGTCCCATTATCTCACAGGTTCCAACAAAACGAAGTGAGTTTTGTCAACCTTAATCTCGTCCAATGGCACATGCAAACTAGCATCCGCCAAACACTTCTTTAGGTTTGACACATGAAACGTGTCATGTACTCCACTCAATTCCTCTGGCAATCTCAACCGATAAGCTACAAGACTAATTCATTCGAGAAATCTCAATGGCCCCTTATCATACCTCGGTGCTAACTACCCTTTTTCCCAAAGCGAATTACACCTTACAAAGCACACTTTAGCATAACCCGATCTCCAACCTCAAACTCAACGGTTTTACGCCTATAATCAGCAAAGCTCTTTTGACGGTCTCCCGACCGCTTGACCTTCTTTTATCAATCCACCACTTTATCAGTCGTTTCTTGAACCAATTCAGGTCCAATCAAACTACTCTCTCCAATCTCTGCCCATAGAACAGGCGACCTACATTTCCTTCCATACAAAGCTTCAAACGGAGCACACCGAATGCTCAATTGATAACTACCACCAAATTGATAACACATGCCCATAAAAATTATATCTTCTAAAGTTCTGATCACATGCTTTCACATTTGTCATACTCTATGAGGAACTAAGCATACTCAAATCAATCGCATCTCTAACACTTTTGCGAGCCGTCTATCCAAAAGTCACAGGGTAAAACGTCCACTAATCTGAGTTTAATCGTCATTAGAATTTCATTCCTTCTATTCTCTCATCATATAAACCTAGCCCACTTCACATCTTGAAATTTTGCTTGTAAAGCTAGAAAATGAGGCTAACTTGGTCATCTATCGACCATCACCAAATCACATCATAATCACGACTTTGACTTGGAAATTTAGGTTATAAAACTCATGGTAGCTATATCCTTCTCTATTCATAGCCACCAATACATGTCTCCAAGGTTATAGTACTTCTTATCCGCTCCCGGATGTACCAAGTATCTTGATGCATGGGCCTCATCCATTTCACTTACTACCAATGGAACCTAAATACGATCCATAAAATACAAACTCTCGTCTCTTTTTCTTTCCATCTGTTGATCTAAACCATGTAGTATTTCTGCGAGTACGTTCTCTTGCTTGAACGCCTTACTTTGGGCTGTCAGTATCATTCCTCTTACTCCATACTGAATAGTTATAGCCATCGCTAGAACACCTCTAGGTTTCACTCGTTCCTTCCTACTTAACGCATCAATCACCATATTTGCTTTATCAGGGTATCACACAAATCATTCTTCAAAGTGTGAAAAGCCTCTTCTTATTCTACGCTCCACTCATACTTCTGATTCCTCTTAGTTAGGGAAGTAAGGGGGTTCAACAATCTAAAAAAATTTGCAATGAACGTTGGTAGTAACCCGCCAATCCTAAGAATAATCATCTAATTCCTCACTGCCTCACTCTTACTCGGGTCCATGTGATTACATTATGGTTGACCATGTGACCAAGAAAATGCACTTCTTCCAACCAAAACTTAGCATATAACTTCTCCTTCCTCAGTGACTCCAACACTAATTTTAAATGAACTTCATGTTCCTCCTTCGACTTTGAGTAGGCCAGAATGTCATCAATGAATACGATGACAAACCTACCTAAGTATGGTTTGCAACCCGAATCATTAAGTCCATGAAAACCGCTAGTGTATTGGTTAACACAAAAGGCATAACCGTAGACTCAAAATGTCCGTATCTCGTTCAAAATGCGGCCTTTGGAATGGCATCCTCATGCACTCGTAGCTGATGATATCCTGACTGAAAATCTATCTTTAAGAAAGGACACGCTCCTCGTAACTGATCAAACAAGTCTTCAATCCTAGGGAGTGGATAACGTTTTTTTAATAGTTAATTTGTTCAACTCCCTATGATCAATACACATGCGAAAAGAACCATCCTTCTTTTTCATGAATAACACGGGTGCTCCCCACGAAAAGTGACTAGGTCATATGAAACCCTTGTCTTCCAACTCTTGAAGTTGTTTAGACAATTCTTGCATTTCTGAGGGTGCCAAATGATATGGAGACTTCGCGACCGGCGTCGCTCCAGGAACTAAGTCTATACGGAACTCAACTTGTCGCTGCGGTGGTCATCGACAAATCTTCCGAAAACACATCAATAAAATTGCACACTACGGGTATATCACTTATCCTAGGTTCATCTACCTTATCGTTCATTAGCACTTTGGTAGCTCCCAAGGTACGTTCCCCATGAACTTGAAGTATCTCATCACCTTCCAACGGTATTCTAACCACCTTCTCATAAAATACTATCACAAACTTCCTCATGGAAAACCAGTCCTTTCCCACAATCACATCAAAGCTTCCACGACTCAACGGTATAAACGAACTTCAAAGGTTACGAACAATCGAATAGGATAACAAACGATTATCGAGTCAAAGGCTAGAGTGCATATAGGAGGTTCCACATATGCAATTAGACATGGATCAAATGACATAAGAATCCTTTGAAAGAAAGGATACGTATATGCACCGAGTGAAAACGCAACGAAAGAAAACCAACAAGCGTACCACGACAAATGAACACATAGAAAAAAATCAATACCAAAGACGGAAATTCTGGTACCAATTATCGACTTTACTCGAACGACCAAATCAAATAATGGTTTTATAAAAATCAATTTAAAATAAAGAAGTTACTTTAAGTATAAAAATCATTTTAAAGAATAAATAAAATTGTTTTAAATGTAATATTTATAAAATTCATTCTGATTGTCATAAAAAAATCTAGAGACTGTTATCTAATGGTGTATCATACCTTACCACTATGAATCACTTTAAACCTGCTTTTTATAATAAAATAAAAATCTATTTACAAAGATCATTTTATACACAATTTTCTACAAACACCAACACAATACTTCCAAAGGATTTTTATAATTAGACATCAATTATAAAATATGTTACTCAACAATGGACACCATAATACCAAAAGGGATTGTAAAACACCGTACAGACTCTAACACAATTCTATTGTTTGAAAACGAAAGAAAATACCAAGAACCATATACTCAACATAGAATCAAACGAACTCGTACAAGAAAACTCATGCATGACATTACGTACCCAAAAGAAAACGTACGGTCTTATCCAAAATAATGATCGACAACGCAAACCTAAAAGCATTGATACTAACATGTCGCCAATGGGTTACGAAAACCAAGGGATATACAATCAAGGGAGTAATGATACACACTAATATGTTAGGAACAATTAGTGCTTAAAAGAAACGTTTGATACTCATACGAGAAGTCAATGCAACAGAAAGAACTAACGAAACGTGCCTGTATCTGAAAGAGCAGATTCCGAACAACCAATATACATCGAAACGTCGAATAGGAAAAATCGGGTATCCTTACTAACAAAGTACGATGAAGGGATGCTAAGCTTAGACTTAGGAAATCCAAACAAACAACCGAGCAAACAAGCAACCTCTATAATAGCAATACTAGGTATCCGCAAATACTAGATAGCAAGGAAACTTACTATCTATACAACTCAGCTTAACATATCCTCCAATTAGGGTAAGAGAATAATTCTCTACCCATACTACCATCCTTATCATGAATACACATATCAATAAAAAAAACATTTACACTACCATCTTACAACCAAACACAAATAAATGCAATCATGGTCACAAGTCTACGTGTGTGATGCCTTTATAATTATGTTGGCCACCATAATTATAAGTGCCTCCTTTCACACGTGTACTTACTTCCAAGATTACCCATATCAATCATAATTCACATATAAGCACATATACCACATTGCACATCTTAAACCACTCCAACTTAACACATAAAAGATGCTCCATCAAATAACTACTTACTTATATCAAATTGAAATCGAAACGACATAAAGGAACGAAAGTCTCGCAACGACTTCCAAAATACGAAATATCCGAAAGAAATAATCAATAACAACATGACGAGGTAAAGGACGGGATAAACTTATGCTGGGCCTCGCTTGGGTTTGACTTTGCCTCCGCAAGAATCACCCGACTCCGCGGGTCCAGCCCTACTACGCGCATCCGACAAACGATCAACTATCCTATCTCCTTCGGTTCCACAAGAGGCTCCTCTTATGGATCCTTATAACGCTTAAGTCCAGTTGGGAAAACGGTTCCCCAACGAGACTTCTTACGGGTGAGGGAAAAACATAGCTAAAATACTAAGAAAGTAATACATATCATATCAGATAATGGAAGACAAAATAACTAAATGAAAACTTAACAAACTAGGAAAATATAAGCTATGCAATATAGCGGGGAAGCATAGCAGTTATAGCATTAAACACTTAAGCCCTAAATGCATCTACATAAAGGACCCCTAGGTTATAGTCTAGGCTCGACCACCTACTTCTCTATAACCAAAGGCTCTGATACCAATCTGTCACACCCCGCCGAGGCGGAAACACGAGGCGTAACGAGAATGGATATCATCACAACACAATGGTGTCTACTATAGAGAAATCTAAATAAAGGAAATAATCAAATGGACACTATGTGTCATGACAATACCCAACACAAGATAAAGGAGTCTTGCATTACTAAAGTAATGTCGTACACGAAACAAAATAATCCAAATACTAACAATCTCCAACAAACAAGTATCAAGCAAAACAATTGTCATAAATGAAAAGACTAGAAAAGACAACTCCACAAGCAATGCCTAGGGTCTCTCTAGCCACTCTTCCTAACATCCTTCTTATCATCATGATACTCACCTGAAAATGATGCTTAAAAATGTCAACATAAAGTTGGTGAGAGTCATAGGTTTAAGACACGATATAAAATCCAAACTGCACATTACTATGATAATAAAGAAAACATTGCAGGAAAATAAATGAACTATCATACAGGCTAGCATGCACAACCAATCCAATACAATCCAATCTGATACAATCCAATCCACTTACACGATTTCCCAGTAACGATTTATAAGACGTCTCAATCGTACTAAGGTCCCTGTGGTTACCCCCTTAGCCCCAGCCGTGGATACTCTCAAAGTAACCATCCTGCCCGCTAGGCCACAATACCTTCCACTAAACAGGCCATGGATACCCGCAGGTGATCCCCCTGACTTAGTTCACAATTCTCGATATCACATCACAAAACATGTAGCACACAACATACAATAGTCATGTATAGTCCATGTATCTTTGACAACACATTATCACAGTAATCAAAACATTTCCAAACACTTTGCATCATTTCTACCCCAATAAATCATAAGAAAAGAGGGGCTATGAAACTCACATGAAGCATAAGCAGCTTCCAAACAATATCCACACAAGCTACACAATACAAACACAAATGTGTTACACGCGACAAAGCTAAAAGCTCATGTCCATGTAACACTCATATGATGGATGTCTAATGGTTTAATTAACCATCATGAGTCATCCCGACACCATGCCCAAACTTAACCACTTCATTAACTCCTTCCACTAGTTATTTATAATTAACTCAGAATTGCAGAATTTTCTCATGACTTTACGTACCCGAAAACCTCACTTAATGACCCTCATAAATCATCCCAAAAATCACCCATGTTCATTTATGAGTATATTAACTACCTTTGGATTTCCAAAAGCCATTTACATGCACAAGTACTTCTAAGAAAATCAAACTTCAAAACAGTCCCAATTCGGATCTGATTGCACACTAAAAAGTTTGGACCTATTAACCATACTTAGACAAATAATTAGAAGATATCATTCTGGGGTTTCTTTATATACATATGGAAATTAACTACTGTAGAAGGGCTAAGCTTAATTCGAATTTTAAGTATAGGTTTTACCTTCCTAAACATGACCTAAATATGACCCGTATTTACTGTTTTAACAACTTTTCTTGTAACTAATGTTTAACCAACTTCCCGAACTCCAAATCAATCGAGGCCAGACTTTCTGAAAAGTAGACTCTTTGAACTACAATTTAGGCACTGGAATCATATCAAAACACGTTTGTATCATCTAGATATCATCATTTGAACACAGCTCTAAATTCTGCTCAACCCTAAATCAAGTTTTAACGCAAATATAACCTAACCAATTGCATGAACATGACCCTAATCAAGCCCTAATCATTCTATCATCATTAAATATCATTAATATTCTGAATTTTATAAAAACCCTAGATCCATCATAAATGATGTTACATGAATATATAAATTAGATAGGATTAACATGCTTACTTTGAATGCTAGAACCTAAACAACGATTCTTGAGGTTTTCCTTGGTTCAACAATGAAAATTAACTTCCTTAGAGTTTTGGGGCTGCATATGAACGACCAAAAGAGGGGAAGGGGAAGGGGATAATGTGCTAGGTTCATTGGTATTTATCTCTAGTGAGTCCTTATCCTTCTCTAAGCCCAATTTGATAAAAATTATAACTCCTAAACCCAATTCCTAACTAAAACCGATCGCCCCCCCCTATTTAAATATATATATATATATATTAAATTATTAATTAACTAATTTCCTTCATTACCTTAAGTTTTTTATAAAAACCTAAGCTAACATGATCAAACCTTTTTACTTAAACGCTAGTTACTAAACTTTTTAAATATAACTTTCATTTCACCAAACCACTTTCTATTTTTAGAAAGTTTGCTACAAACTTCTATATTTCACTCACTTAACTCATTTCCAACATGACACATTTCCCCTAAATGCTTAACACTTAATCATCAAACTATTGACGTAGCATCGCATGCAATACGCCATTCCTTTCCATTATCACTAAACGTGAACAAATGAAATACTCATTACCAAACACAAACACACTCAAAATGAGATGTCCATACACCTCAAAATTATATTAAGCACATACTTAAACCACTTAGCACACATATATAACACATAGCACACAAGAATTCACACAAAATAGACTCTTAGCCATTTCTAAAGGTATAAACTAACCCGCTCAGATCACGGTTGTCAAATCGGGGGGGTATGTCTGTCATATCATTACCTAATGTAATAAATAACGATGATGGTGCCTATGCACAAAGGTTAAATAAGCTTTTGGAAACAAGTCATGATACATCTAATAAATTTTTCAAAACTGAAACTTTTATCAAGGAATTAAATTTTAATATCATGACTTGGAATCATCTTAACAAAGGGATGCCATTCATTTTCCTAATCAAGAACTTGTATGTGCCGTTTGGCATCCCGTTCGACCTCAAAATGTTTTATAAGGATGAGATTAAATTGGGGCAAGTCTAACTTAAAGATTTTTCTGTAAACAAAAGTGCTTGCCGGGAGACAACCCGTAATGTATTTTCAATTTTTATCGAGTCTGTCTTTCTAGATTTTCTATACGGCATATCTAAACCCCATGGATACATCGTAGTGACCTTCTGGACGTTATCCAGTCTTTATTTTCAGCATAGTCTATACGACGTATTCATTAAATGAATACAGCGTATACAGGTA
>BQNB010156241.1:0-15290 GCA_026074375.1 Tanacetum coccineum | reverse complement strand
ATATATATATATATATATAATTGACGAATCAGAGACATATCAAAAGATCCGTTAAGGTATCAAAAGATCCGTTAAGGATTGGTCAAAAGATCCGTTTCACCGCTTGTAAGTGCTTTTCGATAGGCTTAGCCTGATACCGGGCACATAAGCAAACAACATAGTTAAGGTCAGGTCTACTGGTTGTAAGATACATTAAGGATCCAATCATGCCACAGTAAAGTATAGCATCAACTGGTTTCCCCTGTAGGTCTTCATCCAGTTTCTTGGTTTCAATCATGGGTGTGTCAACATAATCAGTTGTATTTAAGCCATATTTTTTAACGATTTCAGAAGCATATTTAGATTGGTTTATGAAGATACCTCTGGGACTCTGAGAAATTTGTAATCCTAAAAAGGATGACATTTTCCCCATCATTGACATCTTAAACTTAGAGGTCATCTGATTAGCAAACTCATCACACATGGCAGTATTAGTTGATGCAAATATTATATCGTCAACATAAATTTGTACCAGTAATATGTCATTTCCAGCATGCCTTGTGAAGAGTGTAAGATCAACTGCACCTTTGGAGAATTGTTGAGAGATAAGAAAGCTTGACAGCATATTGTACCATACACGTGGTGCTTGTTTGAGACCGTAAAGAGCCTTTTTGAGCTTGTACACATGCGATGGGTTATCTTGGTCAACAAGTCCTTCTGGTGGTGAAACGTAGACCTCTTCTTTAAGCTCGCCATTTAAGAAAGCCATTTTGATGTCCATTTGGTAGATGATTGTCATATTCTTGTGAGCGGCATTTGCTATGAAGATACGAATGGCCTCTATTCTAGCAACTGGGGCAAATGATTCCTCGAAATTGATTCCTTTTTCTTGTCTGAATCCTTGTGCAATGAGTCTAGCCTTATTCTTTAGTACCCTGTCAAATTCATTTGTATTAAGAATACTTTATCTGGACACGACACCAATTCCCAAGCTTCAAGTCTTTCAAATTCATGAATTTCTTCTTGCATTGCATCGATCTATGATGGTCGGTCATTGCTTGTTTGAACTTCTTTGGTTCTACTGAAGTTAGGAAGGCATCAAAATAGCACCACATGGCATCAGTTTCAAGTTGCTTCCTAGAAGATACAGAGCGAGAAGGATCACCGAGCATGTTTGCTATAGGATGATCCTTAGTCCATCTACTAATGTGTTCAAATGGAGTGTGGATTAGTCTCACATTAGATGATGATCCTTGAGAAGTTGAGTCTTGTAGAGATTCATTAAGTGGGACTCATCCATGAAATGTTTTTTAATTTGTTTATGCTATTGGGTTTTTGGTGATTCTTCTCAAAACTTGAGAAATGATTGGAGAATGTTCATGTTCTTGTGATGAGAGAATACTTGTTGATGGAGCATCCTGGTCAATAGAAGTTGACACAGGAGAATAAGCTAATAATTCAGCTCTTGGAGTAGCAGCTTCTTGAACTGGAGAAACAGCAATTGTTGGAGGGTTAAAGTATTCATCAAACATTGGTTGAAACAAACGATCCCAATCATCTCTTATTGGTGGCAAGCAAGGTTGTTGAGAAACAGGATTTGAACCGAGTCCTGTACTGGATGTAGCAGGAGTCATATAATGAAGCCCGGGTCCTGAACTGAATTGTTCAGAAGCCATTGTTGTTAGTTCATCGAATGTTACATGAATTGTTTCAGAAATTATCCGGGTCCTTGTGTTGTAGATTCTGAACGCTTTCTTTGCAGGCACGTAACCAACGAAAATCCCAATGTTTTCATTTGCATCAAATTTACCCAGATCCTCATGGTCATTGGTAGGATAACAAAGTGAACCAATGGACTGAAGGTATGATAAGTCCGGTTTCTTATTTTGCATAAGCTCGTATAGAGTTTTGTTGTATTAGTGACGTATCAAAGAACGGTTTTAGGTGTAACAAGCTGTATTGATAGCTTTGGCCCAGAGAAATAACAGAGCTTTAGAAAATATCAGCATTGTTTGAGCGGCTTCTACAAGAGTTTAATTTTGCCTTTCGACAACACCGTTCTGCTGAGGAGTGCGGGCTACAAAAGTTTGATGCGAGATGCCAAACATTTCATTAATTTCATAAAGTGTCTGATGGACAAATTTGGTTCCATTATCTGTTCGAACATTCCGGACAGTGGCATTCAAATGAACTTGTATGTTTTTAATACATTTGATGATGGCCGCAGGAGCTTCATCTTTTTTCTTCAAAAATCTGACCTAGGTAAATCTTGAGTAATAGTCGACTATCACTAAGATACAACTTTTCCCGTTAATACTAGCCACACGCATCGGGCCACACAAATCCATATGCAAAAGATATAGTTTCTCTTGGTTAGTGTCTTCAGCTTTGGGTTGATGAGAGGATTTTTTGCTTTTTCCTAATGCACATGCTGAACACAAATGATCTTTCTGAAATTTAAGTTGCAGGAAGTCCTCGTGCAATACCATCTTTAGCGAGCTTGTTCAAAGTGCCAAAGTTGAGATGAGATAATCGACGATGCCATAGCTCTTAGTCTTTGAAGCTTTGGATAGAAGACGACCCAAAATAATTAAATTTGTATTTAATCATCATAATTTATTAAATGAAAATATTTAATGAATTAATTATCTTGTTAATCGAAAACGTTTGTTAAAAACGCAATTATTGAAGTTAAAATTCATTTTACGGATAAAGTTTATCGGAAAAATATATAAATGAATAACAAACATTTTAAATAAATGTTATGAAACAATTATGAAATAAAATCGTGTAAATACTCGTTTTTATGGGAAAAATGATTTGGAAAACAATGGCGCAAGTTTCGCGTATTGAATCGACCGTTAACTAGTTCAAACGAGTCCCGAACCGATAGTTAACAAAAACTACCAATTATATTTACACAAGGACCCCCTCATTTATTGGAGACTTGACACTTCCATTTATAACTTTTTATATAAATATAAAGTTATAACTAATATTTCATTTCATTTTTTTTATAAACACACACATAATCCTCACTCTTCTCTCTCCCCCATTTCCGGCCGCCCCTCCCAGCCGCCGGCCACCACTGCCACCACGTCGCCGCCGCCGAAAAACTTTTCCGGCGGACTTTTCCGGCCAACACCAAAAACACTCCTCATCACCGGATCTATACGATCCCCACACCCACTCTCCTCCACGCGCCTCCCCCCCTCTCCGTCTGTCTCAGTCGCGGCTGCCATCCCACGCCCCCACCATCACCACCACCACCATCAACACCACTGCCCCACCACCTCAATGGTGCATTCGGTGTAATAAAACCACCAACAAGGGTGCGTTTTGTGTTGTTCTCAGCCCACCGTAGGGTGCGGTTGGTTATCTATCACCCAAAAGGGGTGCGTTGGGTTTGTGATATCACCACAAGGATGTTCGTTTTCTGTGGTTTCAGCTAGCACCAACGAGGGTCCGTTTGGCTTTTATATTAGCACCAAGGGTGCGTTTCGTTCACAGCCAAAGGGTGCGTTTGATGTAATGGTAACACCACAAGGGTGCGTTTGGTATTCACATTCGGCACCAAGGGTGCGTTTGTTGTTTTATTCGGCCTTCGGGTGCATTTGGTTTTCATAGCACCGGCGTAGGGTGCGTTTTGGCACTTAGCCGCACCATATAGGGTGCGTTTGGCTGTGATCAGCCACATGGGGTGCGTTGGGCTTGCGGCAGCCATCACCAAGGGCGTGTTTGATTTGCATCAGCCACAAGGGGTGGTTGTTCTCGGGTTTTGGCCGCACGAGGGTACGTTTGGGTTGGCTGCGAATCAGCGAAGGGTTTGTTTGGTTTTCTTAAAAATGCATAGGGTGCGTTTGGTGTTTAACAGGCCATAGGGGTGTTTGGTTGTGGGATTAACAGCGAAAAGGGAGTGTTTGGTTTAACATCAGCAGTTAGGGTGCATTTGTTTATGGGTTTAAACAGCGAAAGGAGTGTTTGGTTGTTGTTAATAGCCATGAGAGTTGTTTGGTAAAATAGAGTACGCGAAGGGAGCGTTTGGTTTATAAAAAAAATTGGATAATAACATTTAAAAAAATTTCATATATACATTTACATATTAAACCGGATCTAAATGTGGTATTGGTTAAATAAATATTTTATTTATTAATTCTGTTTCTGTGTTTATAATAACTGTTAAAAGATGTGGTTGGGTTTGCAACATGTATTGAATTGAGGGAAAATAATTAACTTTTGTTAATATGGAAAACGTTAAATAAACAAATAGGTCATGCCGGGATTTTTTTATAAACTACTACGTTTAGTAAATTTTTACAAATCTACTTTATTTATTATCTTGAAAGGTCTTAAGAATTATTAAATCGTGATGACCCGATAATCAAACGTAAGCGATAATTTTAGAGATTTCATCTATCTAATACGCAACTTTAAAACGTGCGCCTGTTTTTATAAAGGAACTTTCTATTAAACCATTTGGGGATATCCGGGCGCGTGTCGAATTATTTAGTTTCTTTGATTTTTATCATCTTTCTTATATAATACTTGGAAAGTATTATATAATTAAACCATTTTAGTTTGTTTGTCATCTTTTAGGGAACACACATTTGGTGTACCATATACACTTCGGGTTATTCTTTTGGGGTGGGTATCTTGTTACACAATTCACGATATGAATTATGTATTTGGTCACTTTTCATTTTGTAATATATACGGAATATATTACACACTTGGCGTTTACTTTTGATATATTTATTTAACCAACCACCAAACTATTACAACCTTAAATCTAAATCTTTTATCAACGCGTCGCGTTGACATAACAATTCATCGGGAAACCCAAACGCATTACCCTAGGCTAGTGAGACTTAGTAGTTAAGTTAAGCTGCAACTTCTTGGTCGAGCCGTTTCAGTTTCCGTTTCGTCTTGTACTCAATGTGTACATTCCCGCCAATCGTTCTCCATCATCGATGTGAGTTTATAGCCCCTCTTTCACTTGTTTTACATTTACTTTACAAATCTCGGGGGAGAATACATGCTCAACTCAACTTGTTTACATATTTGTTTACAATATCTTTGTTCCCTCTCTGGCTAGTTAGAGAACGAAACTCAAGAAATCTCATAGCAATATCATATCTCAAATAGTTAGTAATCTGTAATTGTTCAAAGCAGATTAATAGAAGTTGTTATTTAGTTCTACATTGTTTTTCTTAGTACTTGTGTTAAGATTCCGCATTAACATATAGTATTCATAATCAGTGTTTCTATATAGTCAGTTGTTATTTATACATCTTGGCTACTCATCACATAATCGGTGCCAGAGATCTATTCGTTTAGGGACTCACAAGTGGTATCAGAGCCTGTGAGAAACTCTGAATAAGAAGAACAATCAAATCAACTTTCATACTCCTAATCTAAACATGTCTGCATCACCCATAGCAAGATGAAATTCCACCACCATCCACCACCTCACCATCATCACAAACCCAACCCCAACCAAACTCATCGTTTACAGTTTCAACATAAAGCTGCCTATTCTCAAAAGGGAAGGCATATGAATCTGGATATGAAGATGAGCCTACTTGGCCCAATTCAGGACTATCCAATCTGGGAGGTTATACAAAATGTGAATGGTTCCTGATATTCATTCACTACGTACATCAGGACAAATTAAGGTTTTGCATCCTAGAAACTGCAGATTATAGATTGTAGCAAGAGGAAAGAGACGAGAAAAGCAAGGAACCACCTTGCTTATGGTCCCTCCCAGAAGATCTATCTTGTTAAGTTCATAAGATGACAGATGCAAAAAGAAATGTGGGATGCCATCAAAAACTAGATTTGGTGGAAATGAGAATACAAGAAGTGCATAAAAGTATTTCTTGAAGCTACAGTTTGAAGGAGTTCTCGGTATCAACACAGAAGGCTTCACAAACTTTGACAGGTTCCAAAGTCTTCTATGTCAGTTAGAGATTCATGGAGCATGTGTATTACTGAGGATGCTGATCAAATGTTACCTTAAGATCTCTACCTTTGCTCTGGGTCACAAGTTTCCCTTTTTATGAGAAACCAAACCAGGGTAGACAGTCTTAGTTTGATGATTCTATACATTAATCTAAGGAGTCTTTGAGAGTGATATAAAAAGGCTTTAGCATCTCTTCATTCATAAGCCCGCAAAATGTAGCTTTTGTCTCTGAGAACACCAGCAGTACTAATGAAAGTATAGTACCGCTTGTGTGTTCCAATTTTCTGGTCAAAAACATTAAATGTTATGAACCAAACTTCTTCATCTCACTTCTTGCTAAATCAATCAAAGTTGCCCTCGACTGGATCATGAGGCACTGGAACAGATTGATGAATATGACCTTGAAGAAATGGACTTGAAGTGGAAGGTGGCCATGGATCTCAATGTGAATGAAAAGTTTTACAAGAGGACTGGTTAGAAAGCTACAATTTGATGCAAAAGAAACAGTTGGCTTTGATAAAACCAAAGTGGAATGTTACAATTGCTACAAGACAGGCCATTTTGCTAGAGAGTGTAGAATCAAGGGAAATCAAGAAAACAGGAGGAGGGATGCATGGAATTCTAGAAACAAGGATGGGAGCAGAACTGGACAGAAGGAGGATTCTAAAGCATTGGTACTGTTGATGGAGAGAACTGGTGGATTGGTTTATCATTCAGATGATGAGATTAGCTTTGATGGCTGTGCATTGCAACAGCTCAGACTCAGGACACAGAGGGTAATTTCTTGTTCAAATAAGTGTAAAGAGGCCTTATGCTAATCTTTAAAAAAAACTGTATGATGCCTCAGATGAGGACAACTAAGTGATGCAAGCATTGAAATAAAAGGCATATTCTCAAGGTCTTAAAGAAAGTTGTAGCACAGTCTTTGTTGCTTCATCAACAAGGCAACTTTGGTATGAACAAAAGATAAAGTTTATGAAAATAGATTTAGATGATAAAACAGATGTCCTCACATACCATAAGAAACTATTAGCAGAAGCTCAAAAGGAAAAAGAAGATTTAAAGGCTAAGGTAGAAAAGTGGCATAATTCTTCTAAAAATCTTGGTAAACTGCTAAATACCCAAATGAGTGCTAATGATAAGTTTGGGCTTGGGTATGGGGATCACAGATATGATGGTATTTTGAGTTATGAAAATGAAGTATTACAAAGTGTTTTTATGAATAAAAAGAGTGAGATAGAAAACCAACATTTGTATGATAGGTTTGTTACAGTAGAGGGAATGCATGCTGTACCCCCACCCATGACAGGAAATTTCATGGCTTTTAGGGACCTGATGTTAGAAGTAGATGATTCTATTGTTTACATATATGGTCCAAAACAGACTCAAAACCTAGTGAATCTGAATCTATAATCAAGTGCAATTTGCCTTACCTGTGAATTTAACATTAGTGTTGAACCTCTGTATTTAGTGTTTCTGAACCATCGTTGTCAATGATATCCAATGTTAAAATGTAAACCTAGGTTTGTCTGTATGCTCCTATCATTGAGGAGTATGAGTCAGATAGTGATGATGAGTGTGTAGTTATACCAACAAAACAACAAGAAACACCTAGTTTTGCTAACAAGCAAGTAAAAACTCCTAGGGAAAATGTTAAGAGTTTCAGTACAACTTTTTCAAAAACCTAAAGTTGAAAGAAGATTTTGGGGCATGTGTTTGCTATAAGAAGCATGTTTTGTATGTGGGTTAAGTTAGTCTTAATCATTTAATAGAGAGTGGTATTTCCATGAGGAAAAGGATGGCAAGAAAAGCTGATTTTAAAAATGGTTGGTAGATATGTGCAAAGATGTGAATAAACAAAAACCATTTTTGTTCCTTGCGCAGTACTAACTAGAATGGGTATAATTCGAGTAATACTGCTTAGAACAGCGGTAGCTAATAATTTTAGTACTGCTAGGCAAAGTTGTTAAAATGCAGACAGTACGAATAGTTACTGCATGAAAGTTTAATACTGTTAAACCCATTGTGAATAGAGTTAGACCAGCAAATGTTTTTTACAAAACTCATTCATCATCCTCAAGACCTTTCAAAAAGACAACAGTACTTAGACCAAAATTTTCAAATCAAAAGTTTAATACTGCTAAGGTAAATGCAGTTAGTACTGTTGGGGGAAAAAGGGAAACTGCTGTTAAGCCCATGCAGGTTGTAATTGGAGACCACAAAGATACCATGGTGGATCCAAATACAATAGTAGATCCAGTCTTGGAAAATGTTACACTTTCAAGATACCACTAGGCAGACTCAAGCCCAAACAGGGGGGTTCCTAAGAGAAACTAAATCTCTTTCTTTTAATTGTGAGGATTATCCACATAGAGTTCTAAAGAATAAAGGAATATTGATAGTGGTGTTTCCAGGCACATGACTGGAAACAAGGCCTCCCTTGATGAAATTTCACAAGACTTAATGTGGCCCTGTTGCGTTTGGAGGTAGTAGAGGTTATTTAAACTGAGTAAAAGGTAAAATAAAAAACTGGGAAAGTTAGACTTTTGAGATTGTGTGCTTTGTTGAATGAACTTAGCCATTTCAATCTCTTTTCTGTGTCAAAATATGTGACAAAAAAAGAACAAGGTTCGGTTTACTGACTCTGAATGTCTTGTTTTGTCTTCTGAGGTTTAAGTTACCTGATGAAAGATCAAGTATGTTATTACTTAAAATCCTAGAAAAAACATCAGTGTACAGTTGTCAATTTACGAGAAACATTGTTCCTTCAGGAGTATTTGGCTTGTTTAATTGCAATATGCTCAACTGAGGAATCTCAAAAATTGGCATTAGGGGGTTGTGGGTTGGGTCATGTAAATTCAAAAACCTTAATCAAACTTTGTGAAGGGGAAACATTTGTAAGAGGCCTTACCTTCAAAGATTTTTCAAAATGACCACACTTGTGTTGCTTGTCAGAAAGGAAAGCAACACAAGGCTTTATAAGGCCAATGCAGTATTAGTAAGCTCTATTAGCACACTCTACAACTTCTTCATATGGATTTGTTTGGAACCTAATTGTAAGGAGCTTAACCAAATGACCTATTGCTCTGCTAGTCACTGATGATTTTAGCTGGTTTAGTTGGGTATTTTTTTAAGAATCTAAGGATTGAAACTAGTGCAATCCTTAAGGACTTTATAAGACAGATAGAGAACCAATTAAATCAAAAAGTTAAAACTATTAGAAGTGATAATGGTACAGAATTTAAGAACAAGGATGTTATTGAATTCTGTGGGTCAAAGGGGATCAAGAGGGAATATAGTAATGCCAGAACTCCACAACAAAATAGAGTTGCTGAGAGAAAGAACAGGACCCTTATTGAGGCTGCAAGGACCATGCTTGCAGATTCATTTTTACCTAACACTTTTGGGCTGAAGTGACAGCAAGTAGTACTGCTTTGTGTATGTTTCTAATTAGGGTATTAGTGACCCAAGCCTCATAATAGACACCTATATGAACTTTTAACTGGTAAGTAACCAATATAAGGTTATATTAAGGGACCTTTTGGGTGCCATTTGGACCATCTTGAAATTACTTTGACCCACCTTGGCATGTTTGCTAGGAAAATCAGATGAAGGGGTTGCTGGAAAATCAGATGAAGGGTTTTTAGTTGGGTATTCTCTACAAAGCAAGGCTTTTAGGGTATACAATTTAGAAACCAAAGAGTGAAGAAAACCTGAACATTACTTCTTAGGAACAAAACCAAATGTTGCCAGAAAAGGACCAACTTGGCTTTTTGATCTTGATTTATTTTAAACTAATTCTATGGATTATCATCATGTTAGTTCAGAGAATCAAGCTACCCTTCATGCAGAGGTGTCAACATGAAAGCTAACAAAATGATGGTAACTGAAGAGCCAACTGAAGGTATGATGGGCAAAATGGAAGCATTGAATGAGAAAAATGAAGGTACTGAAGAGCACATTGGAGGTACTTAAGAGAACTTTGAAGGTACTGAAGAGCATAAGAAAGGTACTGAAGAGTAAGTTGAAAGAACTGATAGGCATAAGAAAGGTACTGAAGAAGAAATTGCTACTCAAGCCACTCAAACATTCACTCAAACACCCACTTCCACAATATTTGGAGATAAATGGGAAACTATAGCAAAGTTCTTCATCATATGAGTCAAGCCAGCAGTTTCTAGAGGAAAAGCGAGAAAGGTGTAGGTTGAAGGATATTTGAGAAAGTTGACTAGACCTATAGCCTACCTCTTACAAGATCACTTCTAACATTAAAGCCTCTTCCAAAAAATTGATCCAAAAGACAAGGAAGAGAAATTGAAGAAGAGGATGGAATCTGAAAGTCGAATCTGATGGTATTCTGAAGTTGGGAAAAAGTTTAAACAGCTGAAAGTGATGAGAGATGGTAGGAAAATGCAATAGAAGATGTGGGAAGAAGAAGAATGACGAAAGAACGAATAGCTGTAGAAAAACGCTTGCCAATGAAGCTCTATAAGGAAACTTTGATGATATAAAAGGTAAGGATTTGTGGCAGATAGATTCTTGTGAGAAGCTTCAAGAACAGAAAGAGAGCAGATTTACAATTGAAGAAAGTTGCAAAAGTTCCTTCATGACACAATTGCTGCTCAAAGAAAATTCCTTGCTCACAGAGATCAAAAGATAATAGGAACAAAACCACCAACATAGAATCAACTTTAGAAATCAATTGATGACACTACTTAAAGCATTGTAGGAAATAAAAGCATGCTTTGAATTGAAAATCAAAGAAGTTTGAGGAAGTACAAGCTTTGTATGAGAAGATTAAGAGGTCTGATGAAGATTTCATCTCTATTGGGTCTGCTGAAGATGAAAGGTTGATCAAAAGGATGAATGAGAAAGGAGTTGATTTATCTAAAAGTGAAGTGATCAAGGAAGAAAGTAAAGAAGAAGTTCAGAAAATGGCAATGTAAGAATGAAGAACCCCAGGTACCTAAGAAGAAGAAGGGAGGTCATATCAAAATGCATTGCAAGGAAAAAGGGCAGAGAAAAACAATCTGAATGTGACCAGCAAGGTTAATGACATAAAAGATGCCTTGAATGATTGTTACATTTGAAAAGTATCTTAGAAGTGGATAATGGAGAGAAGAAATTAGTTATTGCTAGATTTTGAACAAGGTATCATCACCAGATGGAGATTATCTTGTTATCTACAGAGCCAATGGGAATTTTAGGCTTTTCAAACTTATTTCATGGAGGGTACTTCAATATCTTTGATAGACAATTTCTATTTCTTCTATATGACTATTTAATAAGGAATCAGTTTCTCAGAAGCTACATCTAGGTGGATTATTTGAAGTTGATTCTTTAGGTAGGACTTAAGATTATGATGGAATCCTCAACAGAAGGGAATGAACAAAGTGAATTCATGGACGTGGTCAACAAGATTGGAAAGATTGTCACATAGGAGGTTGTGAATGAAATCATGTGGAGTGCATACTAGAGTTTGAGGATGGTTACGTTATTCATTTAGTTGGTTGAAAGAAGATATCCTCTCTCAAAAGATTTGTTGCAAAAGATGCTTGATCTTGGTTTGGAAGTTGAAAGAGAAAGTTCTGTTGCTCTTGATTTAATAAGGTTTATTAAGCAACAGATAAATGAAGAATAAGATTGATGGGATTGAGAAGGGTTTGAGTGTTGGCTAACCACCACACAACAAATGGTCATCAGTTCACACCATGCTTAACAAGCATAAGAACTGGCTAGTCATTAGCAAACGGCTTTATGTGGTAAAGACTTCTCATAAATCCGTTTTATGGTTGACAATTTTACCAAAAATTGTAGGGTTCTCAACTCACCTTGCTTCTATGGTGGAAGAGTTGGCTAGTCCATGATCAAACAGTTCATGGTAAAGACTAATCAAATCTGTTGATAGCTGATAGTTTGCTAAAAACTATATGGTTTATCAATGCACCATGTTATTTACAATGAAGCATTGGCTGAATAGTCCAAAGGACAAACGGTATTTTGGTAAAGGACAAATCTATTCCGTTGTGTTGGACAGTTTACAACAACCTGTATTGGTAATTAACTCACCATGTTTTTAAATAAAGAGTTAACTATCCAGAGCAAACGGCTACTGGTAAAGGAACATCAAATCCGTTAATGGCTGATAGTTTGCCCAAAAACTATAAAGCCAACTTAGTTGGATTGTTGCTGAAAAGATGTTGCTGTGTAGCTGAGAAGACAAAGTTGCTGCTGAAGAAGGATAGGAGTTTAAAAGATCAAGAAATGCTATGTAGGTTTGGACTACATCTCTATGCATTAAAGAAGTTTGAAGAAACATGAAGTTAAAAGAGTTCAACATTCATGTTTAAGGGAGGATTGTTAGGATTATTTTTTGCTTTCCTAAGTTAGTACCGATAGTTACAAATAGTTATTATGATCGTTATAGTTAGTACCGACAGTATCAAAAATGTAAGTCACTGATCAAATTAGTTAGTACTGTTAGTAGGAAAATAGTTCATTACCGTTTATGAGGAGATATGTTATGAGATATTCTAGGAAAAGATATGTGTTATCTGTTAGCGATTTGTAAGCCTGTTTGGGTTTATCCTTATTCTATAAAAGGATCCCTCTTGGCATAGTTAGAGAAACGAACTCAAGAAATCTCATAGCAATATCATATCTCAAATAGTTAGTAATCTGTAATTGTTCAAAGCAGATTAATAGAAGTTGTTATTTAGTTCTACATTGTTTTTCTTAGTACTTGTGTTAAGATTCCGCATTAACATATAGTATTCATAATCAGTGTTTCTATATAGTCAGTTGTATTTATACATCTTGGCTATCATCCTTAATAGGCTGCAGAGATCTATTCGTTTAGGGACTCACAACTTTACGATAATCTTTTCAATTTATTTATTTAACCAACCACCAAACTATTACAACTTTAAATCTAAATCTTTTATCAACGTGTCGCGTTGATGTGGCTATCCATCGGGAAACCCAAATTCATTATCCTAGGCTAGTGGGACTTAGCAGTTAAGTTAAGCTGCAACTTCTTGGTCGAGCCGTTCCTGTTTCCGTTTTGTCTGGCGCTTAATATGCGCATTCTCGCCAACCATTCTACAACATCGATGTGAGTTTATAGCCCCTCTTTTACTTGTTTTACAATTGCTTTACAAATCTCGGGGGAGAATACATGCTCAATAACATTGGTTACAGATTCTGTGTGCAATATCTTTTACATACTATTCTACACACTTGGTTTACATACTTGATTTTGCCAATTCATTCAAAACCAATTACATGGTTGATTGACAAACTTTGTTTTCATACTTTGTCAACATACTCATTTGGCATACTCGTTTACGAAATGGGTTACATACTTATTCGAACTCAATTACTTAATTTATATCACACTCTTTTATACGTATGGGATTTAAGTACTCAAAGCTATTTACGTATATAAAAATAGTTAATTTTTATTGGGACACAAGTGTTTTCGGTTATCATCTCCTTGTTTACATGTGGCCTAAGTAACATAACCAACATTGCCTTTTATCATGAACTGTTAAATTTCTGACCGGATGGACGGTTAAGGATGGCATGTGAGTGTATAAAATAGTATCTATATTGGATGACATCCCTATTGGGTGAGGCAACTCTTCACTAGTTATCGACACGTACTAAAACACGAATTGCATACAGGTCGGAATCAATTTGGTTTGTTACGGTTTGTGAATTCATCAGGGCTTTATTTGCATTAAATGCTTACGTAGATGGTCGAGCTCAGTGTCATGAGCTTAGCGCAACAGTAGATATTATTTATGTGGTACTGTATCTGTTATAGTAGACCCATACATTTTGGAAAATCAACGATAACACTGTCCATACTACTTATTGAACATTACTAATTTCTGAACACTTTTCATTATATTGCGGCGAAGCAATAAACACTAAACTCTTTCGGTTCTACTTTTACTCTTACATTTTTGGCGATTATTATAAGGATTGAAATAATCATACATACTTTATAAATCTTTGGATTCCAACATTTACATTTATACTTACAAAACTCTATGAACTCACCAACTTTAATGTTGACACTTTTAAGCATGTTTTTCTCAGGTGAATTAGATGATTGGATTATTTGATGTGCATTGGAGTCTTTACATTCAAGTTTTTCATGGTGATGCAATTATGGGACAACTATTATTTTGATTTCAGAAAATCAACGAGATTGTTTTACAAACGACACATTTAGAGGTCGTTCTCTTGTATCTAGTGATGTGTATTATGAAGTAACGCCCCCGGACATATCTCTGCTGTGACACATTTTTAGGGGTGTTACATGAAGAGATAAGGAAAGGAACAATCAAACCAAGACGCCAAGATTTTATAGTGGTTCGGCTACGAAGCACCTCTTCGCCTTACTTCACTCCCCGAGTATCCTACTCGGGATTTTACTATGTCAACAAGCTCCCTTTAGGCAAAGAAAACCGTTTACACGTCGCTTACATTGTTTTTCGACACTAAGCTAAATGTCGAATCCTAATCTTAGCTAGAACCAATCTACCACTTCACAATCAATACACAATCACTAGATCTACACTATCAGATTTACACACAATCCGAATCATACAAATACACAAGATAATTACAATAGAGATTTGGTACTTAGAAGAAAAGAGAAGAGATCACTAAATAACAATTCGTTTCTTGGCGAATACGAATGTTCTTCTCTTGCACTTGAATGAGATAGAAGAGATGAGAAGAAGAGATTAGATCACTTGAAACAAAATCTAAAGATGTTAGCGATCAAAAGATTTAGAGAGAGAAAGAAGATTTTAGAGAGAGAAAGTTATCTGAAAATTTCGTGCTTGGAGGTATGTTTTTCTGCAGGGAATGGAGCAGTATTTATAGGCATGAAAACCCAACGGTCACTGGAGGCGGTCCCAGTGGTCCCAGATATATCTAGGGGCCGCCAGGCGTATAAGGGGACCGCCTAGTAGACTATGCTCCCATTTTTTGTCTTTTTGTGGGGAAGGTTGTATCTGGTATGGAACCTTCCTTTTTGAGGGGAAAATTTGAATTTCAAATTTTAAGTTTTTAATAAAAATTTTCTTTTAATTGGAAATTATTTTATATAATTAATTTTGTGAAATTCTTTTGTAAAAGTGTGATGGATAAGAGAAAAATATTTTTTTGATCACTAATCATGCTTAATAATTTGTTTGTTCATACTTTAAGTGATTACTAATATTAGAAATAAAATTTTACCATCAATAATTTGTAAACGTTTAATTTTATCGTAAACGTTTTACATTTTGTTATTATCAAAATGTTGAGCGGTCGAAAAATATAAATAACG
>BQNB010156239.1:0-15290 GCA_026074375.1 Tanacetum coccineum | reverse complement strand
TACACAAATCATAAGCCTTTAATGAGATAGTTGCTTACGCACATTTTACACAACTCTTACGCTACATGTACTTGCATAAGAAATTTATAAAAAATTTAATGCAGTCCACCATCGCTAATTTTTTGTGTTAGAACGAAAATAGAATTTGCTCATATAATAAAAAAGAGCACAATTAAGAATACATGGGACCAATAAAGAACTTTGTAGAAATTGAGAGGCCTTTGCAAGCTTATTGGATCATAGGGTGTCAAAGCTTATTGCTGAGAATGAGCATTTGAAACAGACCTATAAGCAACTTTATGACTCGATTAAACCAGATCAAGAGAACAATGTGATGATTTAATTAATCAAGTCAATCTAAAGTCTGTGGAAATCTCTGATTTAAATGCTAGTCTTTAGGAAAAAGTTTTGGTAATTACAGCTCTCAAGGATGATTTAAGGAAACTTAAAGGAAAAGCTCTAGTTGATAATGTTGTTACGAAACACTCTATTGATCCAGAGATGCTTAAGATTAATGTGGAACCAATAACCCCTAAATTGTTGAATAAAAAGACAGCTCACTCTGCCTATATTAAGCACACTCAAGAAAAAGCTTCTGTTCTTAGGGATCTAGTTGAACAGGTTAAATCAAAATATCCACTAGATCATTCCCTAGAATCTGCCTATAGGTATGCTAAACTAATTCAGGAGTTGCTTACAAACATCAGTAAAACCTGCCCTAGTATCAACAATACTGATGGAAAATTAGTGGCTGTGAACCCAAAGAACAAGGACAAAAGAGTTAGATTCACTGAGCCTGTCACATCCTCAAGAAACACAATCACAAAAACCGCCTTAACATCAAACCTAGTTTCTAACAAACCTATGTTGTCTTCTACAGGAGTAAAACCATCTACTAGTGCTAGCGGATCATAGCCTTCAGGCAATACAAAGAAAGATAAGATTCAGCAAACACCAAGAGTACTCAGAAGAATAAAGTAGAATCCCACCCAAGAAAGTTAAACCTAGTATTGAAAAATAAAACTGTGTTGTTGCACCTAAAGGAATTGCTTATGTGCAGCATTCCAAGCTAAATGCGAATTCTGAACTAAATGGTGTTACGTGAAATGATTTGCATGCTACTGGATAATCATATTTGTGTCTTCTTGAATTTATCAATAATGTGAATCTCGTGTAAAATCAAATCCGCTATGAAATTCAAAGAGAAAAATTTGGAAAACCAACAGAGAGGTGTTTACAAAATATTGGATATATATTGGAACCTATTAAGGTCGGAGACCTTTACTAAGTAAGCAATGCATGCCCTTAACTAGGATTACCACAACTACTGAAGTGCCCCTTAGGAAACCAACTGCTCTAGATAATGAAACACCTAAACCTGTCGTAACATTGGTTTACTCACAGAAACCTAGGAAATCTAAAATAATGTTTCCTGTTACAATCAATCTTAGGGATCCAAGTTTCCCGATGTTCCATCTTCTCGCTTGATGAATGGCAGGTCGTCAAAGTTGTTCTCTGGTAATTGGGACTCTGTCTGATCTAACAATGACCCGGCCAAGGGGAGATCGCTCTCAACTCACCAATTTCGTCAATAAATTTTTAGGTACAATCAAATTCGGTAATGATCACGTGGCAAAGATATTGGGATATGGTGATTATCAAATTAGGAATGTTACGATCTCAAGGGTTTACTACGTAGAAGGACATGACACAACTAAAACTCCAGTTATGGGCACAAAAATTGAGAATTCGAACTTGAAGTTGCTTTTCGTCACACAAAGACGATACCTGCTTCATTTGTAATCTATAAGGTGTTTGATCTTTGACTAGATCCACGAGCAACAACTGTAAACTCTGTTCCTCTTGGAGATATACGCGGGCGACTCTTTTATATGTCTCAATGTCCCATGCCACTCAAAGACTAAGTCCTGGCTATGCACAGACAGGTCTGTCCTCATCTGAACTTTTGGTGCAATCAATCACTCAGCAAGACAACGGTCTTGTTCGGTCTCCCCATAAACTAAAATTTGAAAAGCAACATTTTGTGTTCCTGCTTGTTAATGAGCAAAAGCAAGAAAAACCCTACAAACCTAAAATCGGAATGACCCCACCAAGAAAAACTATATCTTTTGCACATGGATCTTTGTGGGCCAATGCGTGTCGCAAGTGTTAACGGAAAGAAGTACATCCTCGTCATTGTCGATGATTACTCTCGATTTACATGGGTAAAGTGCTTAAGATCAAAAGATGAAGCTCTAGATTTTCATAATCCAAGTGTCTCAAGATGATTATAGTGCGGCATAAGAACAATCCTGTCCGACGAATCAGAACAGATAATGGAACTGAGTTTGTTAATCAAACTTTGCGTGAATATTATGAAAAAGTTGGCATCTCTCATGAAACATCTGTTGCTTTCGCTCTCCACGCAAAATGGTGTCGTGAAAGATGGTAATCTAAAATACGCTACATTGAAGTCAAGCTGCCTGCACAATGTTGATTTATGCAAAAGCTCCGTTATTCTTATGGGCAGAAGCAGTTGCTACCGCATGTTATACCCAAAATCGTTCCATCATACGTCTTCGTCACGGCAAAACACCATATGAGCTTTTACATGACAAACTTCCTGACTTATCATTTTTCCATGTATTTGGTGCACTTTGTTATCCGACAAATGATAGCGAGAACTTGGGTAAGTTACAACCAAAAGCTGATATTGGTATTTTCATTGGCTATGCACCCACAAAGAAAGCATTTCGAATTTACAACTGACGTACTAGACGAATCATTGAGACAATTCATGTAGATTTTGATGAGTTGACTACGATGGCTTCTGAACATAGCAGTTCAGGACCCACACTTCATGAAATGACTCCTGCAACACCTACAACAATTAGTTCAGGACTCATGCCAAACCCTCCTCCTTCAAGACCGTTTGTACCCACTTCAAGAACTGATTGGGATATTTTGTTTCAACCACTATTTGATGAATTACTCAACCCTTCATCAAGTGTTGATCGCCCAGCCCCTGAAGTCATTGCTCCAATTGATGAAGTAGTTGCTCCATAACCTGCTACATCAACCGGGTCACCTTCCACAACTACTGTTAACCCAGATAACACCATCACCTAGTAATCCACAAACAACACCTGAAACTCTATCACCATCATTCGAACGATGGTTCAAGAATATGAACAAACTTAGATGTTGCACACATAATAACGATCCGTTTTTTGTATTCAATTCCATAAAACGACTTCCTGAAGCATCATCTCTTCGATGTTATTTCCTTACTGTTTTTCATTCTGCTACTCCTAACTCAAAACACTTTAAACCAAATGGACCAAAGGACACATCCTTTAAAAACATCATCATTGAAATTCTGAAAGAACCTGTTTTCTACAAAGATTCCTAACCTAATGAACAAGCTTTATTTTGTTACTACGATTCCTTTCACACCTCCAGTTGTAACAAAGAACTATAAAAGACGCATTAACTCAAGCATGTTGGATTGAAGCAATGCAAGAGGAGCGTACATGTATGTTAAAATCTTGAAGTCTAGGACTCGTTCCACGTCCAGATAAAGTATGGTCTTTACTTTAAAATGGATTTATAAGGTCAAACTTGATGAAATGGGATGAGTTCTTAAGAACAAGGCTTGTTTGGTTGCTCGTGGTTACCGTCAAGAAGAGAGAATTAATTTTAGGAATCCTTTGCACCAGTGCTAGACTTGATGCTATTCGAATTTTCCTCGCATATGCTGCACACGAATGAAATGATCGTCTACCAAATGGATGTTAAGACGACATTCCTGAACGACATTCTGCGCGAAGAAGTTTATGTCCATTCACCGGATGGGTTTGTGGATCAAGACAATCCGAATCATGTGTACAAGCTTAAGAAGGCTCTCTATGGGTTAAAACAAGCTCCTCGCGCGTGGTACGATCTATTATCAAAGTTTCTACTCTCTCAGGAATTCTCTAAAGGTACCGTGGATCCCACATTGTTTATCGGAAAGACAAGACAAGAATATTCTCCTTACAAATCTATGTTGATGATATAACATTGTGTCAACTACCCCTGAATTATGTTACCAATTTTCAAAAATAATTAAGTTCAAAGTTAAAGATTCGATGATGTGGCAAAAATATCATTTTTAATATTACTACAGATTTCAACAAGTCCTAGAGGCATCTTTTTAAACCATTTAAATTGCTCTCTAATCTTTGAAGAAATATGGTATGGATCAAGTTACTCCCGGGGATACTCCCATGCTTGGAGAAAATCCAAACTGGTATTAAGAACACAAGGGAAAAGCCAGTAGATCCTACACACCATCGTGGAATGATTGGCACCCTTATGTATCTTACAACCTAGACCAGACCTAACGTGTGTTGTATGCAAGTGTGCCCTATTAGGGCAAAGCTACCGAAAAATCACCTCCATAGCTGTAAAAAAAGATCTTTCAAACCTACAGGAACCATAAATCAGGGACTCTGGTATTGATTGCAGTTTTACGTACATATAAAATAATACACTTATAGAGAAATTAAGGAAATCCCCAAGTAACCCTTGGACAATTCCACTCACAAAGATATATATATATATATATATATAGAATACGTATTAAACCGGGCAAGTATGATCACCCGGGTCGTTTCCCCAACGACTAGTGAAATTGAAACCACGTTTTACGTACGGCTATCCTGATTAGAATGAGCAAAGCATATATTTGATTAAAGTCTATTACTAGAAATATAATAATTAACAAATAATGACCAAATAAAGCAAGTAACAAATTTTAAATCCCTAAAAATGTAAACTAAAATTTTGCTAAATAAAAGAAACATACTGAAAACTAGAAAAAAATAAAAGCCCTAATTTTTAACTTTTAATTTAAAACTAATTAAACTAATTAAAATCTAACCCTAATTATTAATTAAAACTTAATAAACTAATTAAAAACTTAACTAATGGACTAATGGAGGGACTAACTGAAAAATAACTAAGATCGAAAAGTTTCACTATCTACCCTGAGAATCTACCCCGATCACAAATTAAGTCCAATAAGCATTCGAAATTTTAAAGAGCTTAAAATGAAAAACTCAAAGAAGCAAAGTTGTAGAGGGAGCTAGTGGGAACAAAATTAATAAAGACTACTTGGGCTGAAACTCACAAATAAGCTCTAAAAAGAGCTTATTAATAAGCTGTTACAGAAACTAGGGGTTTGGCCTATGTTTTACTAAAACAGCGATTGTGAGCTCAATTAAAGCTTAAATTTAGAAAGGAAAAGTGATCTAGGAAGCTTATGATGTGCTTTTTCTAAAAATGAAAAGAAATTAAAGCTAGAAGTGCTTTTAAACTACTGAAATTAAGCATGAAATAAGCAAACTCAGGAAATAAGCAAAGTAACTTTAAATCCAAGTAAGCTAAAAACTTAATTAAGCTAAATTAGACTCTAAAACTTTAAGAACTTATCAATCTACTTTAACATCCCTCTAAATAAGCTATAAAATCTAACTTCACGGTCTGATTAAAACAAATTAAGACTGCGCGTAAGTTCCTACTAGCTTAGGAATTTTTTTAGGTTTTTATGACATTTGACAGCTAAATTAAACTAAGGGAAATGAGCTAGAACGGCAAATATAGACTTAAAAAAGTATTAAGCTCTATGAAAAACTTAAAATCTACTGAATTAGATAAGGCTAAACCATAACAATTACTATATCTAAATTAAGCTAAGAACACAACAAGAAACTAACTAATGTTAGTACTGGTAGTGATAAAAGTTCAGCCAGTTACTTTCAAGTTTAAAGTACTGCTGATGCAGATTTTGATTTTTAAGTAATAAAATTAAGCTATTAAATAAGCTAAGAAAATTAAAATTAAAACTAAATTCTTAATATGCTAAACTAAACTAAATACTACAGAACTAAGCCAAATCTAAACAAACAGTATTAACTTGTGAGAGCAGTACTAACTTGGAAGTTAGTACTGATATTCAAAGTTCAGTAGTACAACTGAGTTTATGTACTGCTCGTGTAACATCAAGGGATGTGCACTAAACCAAACACTACTAACCATTATGACATATTTGAATAAAAGCTTTATAAGAGAAATCTAATGAACAAGGTACTAAATATCAGATATAAACCTAGCTTAAAACAAACTTATCAAACATGAATAAACAATTGAATTAATACTTATTCTAAGACTAAACTAATTTAAACTAATATTTTTTTGATTTTATGAATTTTTGTGACAGAAATTAATAACTACAAGAGATCTATAACTACTAAATCAAAAACAGATGAAGACAAACAACTAATAAGTACTAGAAGAGACATTTAAACACTAATAAGCAAGAGAATAAGCAAATAAGCAATTTTAAACTAAAACTAAGCAATTTAAACTGATTCTTAGAGAAGAATGAAAAGAGAAACTTACTTGATCCTTTAGCTAAACAAAAGGAACCAATAAAGGCAGCTACAAGCTCCTTAGCTTATTAATAAGCTAAGGTATAAGTCCTTGGGATCTCTTCCAAGGTAAGATCCCCTTCCAAAAGCTCAAATACAATAAGATCCATAATAGGTTTAACTGATTTAAGGTTTAGATAAGATTAATATCGAATTCAAACAGCTCTATTTCAGCTTATAGACTGAAAGAGCTTAATATGAGCTTATTGAGATAATTTTGGCTTATTAAGAGAGCTTATGACTTAAAAGAGAGCTTAGAAAACAAAATTTAAAACATTAAAAACTGAATTTCATTAATTGAATAAGCTGATTACAATACTTGAAAAAGGAAATTACATTTAAGAAATAAAATACGAATTATATAAAAACTAGATTAAAAAGAAAACTAAAAATCGGATCCCTTGTGTGTGTGAGAATGAGGTCTTTTATAGTGCCAAGCTGAAGCTTCTAGGACCTCTTGCCTTGCTCTCCAAACTTTTAATCTCTGCCATTCATTTCTTCAATCATTTGATCATCAATTGTGGGACGTTGGATCATTTTGTGGACACCTGAGGATTGCCAGGCTGGCATTCTTTGATGTGACGTTTGTGTTAGTTTTTTGAGTAAATTAGCACAAAAACCCACATAAATTTGTGCTATCACAGGCTAACTTGGCATTGAGGCTTGAGATTTAGGATAATTATCCCCTTTATTAGACTAAATTATCCCTGCCATCTTTGTAAGAAGAAAGACCTTGAAATTGTCTTCCGTACCCTTTAATTTTCATTGCCCATTGTTTTTACCAGAGGATTGAAAATGGGAAGACGGGTGAATAGTAAATGGATTTCCCTGCTTCTTTCTATTACAGTTAAAACTGTTTGATTCTTACTTTGAATGTTTAACATATTTGCATTCTTCCCATATTGCCCTTTCTAGTTATAAATGACTTTTGGAAATGCAAGATTGGCCTTGTAATTAAAATTGGCTTAAGGCTATGTACTTGAGGCTTGGCTTCGCTTTGTACTCTTGATTCTCGTGTCCGGGCTTGCTCGCTTTTGACTTTTTTTCTTGTGATTTTTGACTTATCCATACCTGTACACACAAAACATAAATACAAGCATATTTTTGCCATTTTTGGTCTGTTTTGGGTTAAATTGAGTTATTTTAGGTATAAAATGGATATGTGTATTCTACACTTATCAAAATTCCCCAAACTAAACGACTGTGTGTCCTCACGCAATATCACATGCCTTATAACCAAATACCTCGAAAATTCCCCAAAACAAACCTTTGAAAAGTAGCAAAGATCTTTTTTGAGAGAGATAAAAGATCACAAGTTATAAAACACCCGACTTCTCCATTTTCAAAGATTATTTCTCTTTTAAAGATTTTTCTTGATAAATTACTACTCTAGCTACAACTTATTTGTGTTGACATAATGTAAAGTTTTCATTACCCACTTTGTAACTTTTAGGATCAATAAATAAAATGCACATTGAAGATCTCTAAAAGATAACTTCATCATCCCCGATTTTTCACTTTTCCCATGCTAAGCTTAAAAACAAGATCATTGTTAAATACAAGTCATGACACTAACACTACTCATAAATACTAATTGTGTACTTACTTTTCCTCCCGCAAATCCTACTTTTGTATCTCAGGATTTTACTTAAGTCATATACCCGAAGGCTCTTTAAGACTTTTGTTTCGATATCTTATTAATTCCAAAAATAAAGCGTAATGGTAAAGAACGCAATAATTAGCTCTTAGCCCTTTTCAAAAGATCAAATGCAATCAAGAATAAAGTCCACATCGAGGCAACCAAAATTTGGCTTTTATTAGGCTACTTAAGCAAGGCACCATTCATGTCATATACCCGAAGGCTCTTTAAGACATGAATGGACCAATCTCATTTGCACCATATACCCTTAGGCTCTTTAAGGCACAAAACAAGACAAAAATTAAGCAACATTATTAAACCTCAGTCCTTTAGTAGGCTACAACATCGGCCACGCCTCCGACACGATGTAGCAAACATATTTCGACTTCGGATTATATAAGTAAAACCGGTGCCTTTTATCTCGAAGCCACATCGATAGCGAGTCGACAAGAGGTTATTCTACTTATTATGACACCGGACTCTACCTTATATGAAAACTCCAACATCGGCCACGCCTCCGACACGATGAAGTAATCTGGCAGAGATACTTATTTATTATTATTTTTGTATTTTTAAGCCAAATTAAGTATTCCTGATGTGTACTCATCCTAATCACAAAGGAACTTAAGAAAACTTCTATTAACTAATTATTAACCAAAAAACCATACAACTTTATTTATTAAACATTCATATAAAAGTGAAACAAGCTAATGGGAGAAAAAGCCACAATTAATACATATGAGCTTGAAAGAAAAACCAACTTTTCTACGTTTACTATCATGATTATAAAATAACACTATCATTTCTTGTTCTTCACAAAAGAAATTTGCAAATGCTTAGCCATATAAATTTCAACTCGGCATATTTAAAATCTACATGAGATTAGCACAAGTCTTCATTTACGTTAATAACAAATCAAGTTTAGCATGTTTAAAGTCTACTTGAGACTAGCACAAACTATCATCGTTAAATGTTAAGGAAAAAGCTAGGGTTTAAAACCAATCGGGTCAAAAATTTATTTCTCGTTCTCACCTTTATTTATGCCAAAACACTTATTACATTATTATTATTTTTACAACATTTTTCACTTTTTTTTTTTTTTTTTTTTTTTTTTTTTTTTTTGCATAAAAATTTAAAATTTTTGCTATTTTTCATATAAATCACATATTTTTGGTGGAAAAACGGGTTACGTGAGAACAACGGCTGCAGGTATAATCAAATCGTAAGATCCCACCCCATCTAAAACTTACAAATTGTCCTCTCAATGTGAGATGCTACCCTTCATACTAATTTCAAAGCATAATCTTAATATATAAAAGGGATAATCGATAAGATTAGGATATGGAATTCCCTAAATGAAGCTGAGGATATGAAGCTCGAATAAATGGACAAAACCAAGAGCACGAGAGTCTTCAAAATCCGGGTAATCCTGGATAAAACAACACAAACCAACAAAACACGAAACACTAGAGGAAAGAAATGCAGGCCCCTCTCTATTAGTGTTAGAAAATAAGATAGAAGATAGAAAAATTGCTTGTTTTTGTTAATGAGTTCACGAGCTTGACTCCGACCCAGAATTTAATTCGCCTGGGAAGCAAAATGGAAAGTAAATCTCAATCGGGCTTTCATTAATGTTTGGATAAACATTAAAGCACATGAAAGTTCCATCCCGATGAGATGCCACCGGCTCTAAGTGGAGATGCCGGGGTCAAAGATCGATATTCACTCCGGACACTCCCTTTTTTGGTTTTTTGGAACTTGGAAGTTCTAACTGAGTATATCCCATCACGCTTTGGTTTTTTGGAAGCAAGATAAAAGAGAAACCTCGGGGTAGGTGACAAATGGGAGAAAAGTACAGATGGTAAATGTGAAGGAATCGTCCTCTTCAACATTTAGAAAAACAACATTTTCACCTTCCCTTGGGTCAAAATATTCATCATTATTAAGCACATCAAAATTGTTATTTTCGGGCTCTAAAATCTCAACATCTGGTGGTTCCGGAGGAGGACGAGGAAATGACGGATCAAAATGAAATGATTCAAACTCGGGAAGAGAGTAATTAGCATGAGTAGTGGTACTGCCACTTCTCGTCTCTTCCGTATGATCGCTAAAAGACTCGAATTCGGGTAAAGAATTATCTGAAAAAGAAAGAGAAGTTTCGGATGAATCACTATCCATGATGGGAATAGGATTGTCCTTCAAAGATTCGATATTAGAAATAAGACGACTAACGTTCAACAATTTCTCACGAAGGATAACGTCTTGGATTTGAAGAATATCTTCTAAATCAAACTCTTTCTCTTCTTGGTCGACATCATTCACCTCCTCTAGGCTAACGTACTCGATGTCCTCAAAATCATCGTCATCACTCGAAGTATCATCATTTGGATCAAAATCGACTTCAACAATTCCCGATGGAATTGGAGCAATATGAGCGAGTTCATCGGCGAACTCCTCGAGAATAGGGTCAATCTTAGAAAAATGAACAATCGAACGTTATCTCGGTTAATTCAATGAGTTCAACAAAATCGGACTCAAATATTAACACGATTATTTCACAATATTATGCCACATCATACGTATCGTCGAAAATTCCCTCAAACTTCTTGGATTGGGACAAGGTTCTCAACACCAGACTTTATTACTTCGTCCGATTCCGTTGCCATAATAGTGTCGAGATGCTCATCCCCCATTTTTAGAGAAGTTAATCGGGCTCCTTCGATCGCGTTAAGTCGCGAGTGATTTCTAAAGGAATATAATCATCCTCGTTTCATCACAAGTAACTGAAAAGCATGTAACGACCAGGCAGCAGCATAGCTTTTCGTTCTTCGTAAGCTTTCTCTTTTTTCGACTTCGCTTCCATCTACATTAAAATCTTGCTTTAAGCTATGAAATTCTCATTTTCTCAATCTCTTCTCATATGCTTCATCAATCTCTCCTCGCTCGAAATCTTCTAATACCCAACTCATTCGTGATTTTCTTTAATTTTGCGTCACCATAATTGCTGTTCATGCATCATTTCTTCGATACTCATATCCTTTTTTAACGTTTGTTCGTTCCGCGATTTGCTTTTTTTAGTTCCGTTAACATTCTTGATCTTGTTTTAATTCTTCAAAACTCTTTAAAGAATTTTATTAAGAGCTTATTGACTGATTAGACGGAGTCTTGCGGAGGTTTGTGGGTGGTTAAAACGGAATAATCGTAACTCGGTATTAGGTTCATAGCATGTTTCTGATTGATTCGGTTGACTTTTGATATCAAAATGAGGACCTCCGCAATAAAGACAACAAAAATATTGCTGGAGAAAAACTCGTAGTGATTTTGTTTAGATAATAATTATCACTAAGTTTTGATTGTAAACACGGCTCCTGTTCATAGACAAACGGGAACTGTGGAGGACAATCATAACCATAATGAGCATTATTTCCACATAACTCACATAAGTAAGTCTCAAACTGGGGTTGTGGAGGTTGGTAAGAAAAATTTGGAGAATTATCGAAAGAATTCGGGTTTGGATCATAAGCGAATGAATTTTTCAGCTTCATAATTGCATGTTGGGTGAACAATTGGCAAAATCTGTGGGAGCTCATTAATGGTTTGATTGCATTGTTCTGGATTAGAGATAATCTGAACTTTTGGTGGACAATTATAACCGTAATGAGCACCTTTGCCACAAGATTTACATATGCATTGTCGACAAAAAATTCCATCAGATGAATTACCACACTCATAACAACAATTATGGTCGATTTGTGGAGGTTCTTGCGAAGATTTTTCACCGGGGTCTTGATTGACAACGCATGACTCTCGAAGAGCATTAACAACGTTGGTATTGTCATCGGATGATTCGGATCTTTTACTTTCTTTATTTTTTTCCTATCTATTACTACAGTTTTTGAAAGTTTTGAAAATTCATTTTCAACACAATACCGCAAGCAAAATCTTCATCGAATTTCTTCGTAAAAAATGCACATCCTCGACAACTCGGACCATCAACCGGGGTTCCACATCTTGCACAACGCGGAGAAGATTCGGGTACGGGAACAAGTATCTTGTCTTTAAGACTCCCTATCGAACAACATTCTTTAGTGTATAATCTTCCACAAGTCGAACATTCCTTAATCGCGTAAAGAGATTTTGAACGATGAGACGCCATAAGAATTAAACAATATAGAGGATAAGAAGAAAGAATTAAACGGATAAGAGGAAAAAGAAGAATATTTTTAGGTTTTGAAAATAATACATAAGAAAATAAAATAATTTTTTTTTTTTTTTAAGATAAACGAAAAATATTTTTGGGTTTTTTTTTTTTTAAAAGATATTTATAAAATAAAATAAGAAGAAAAATATTTTTGGATTTTTATATTTTTATAAGAACGAAAATAAACTTTCCGAAGAAAGGATCTTCAAGGCTCGAACACGAACAATCCCGTAGAAATCGCTACACCTCTCCCCGGCAACGGCGCCAAAAATTGATCCGTCCAAACTAACACGTATAAAATATATAATATAATATATATACGTACTAATAATGATAGAAACAATAATAGTATAGTATAGTATTACCGTCGGGTTAAGAAATTCACTTTTAACCAAAGCAATATCTCAAAAACCTTACGGGTCGTTTCCTCGACGAGAGGTGAATGGAAATCTACGTTCAAGTTGTATCGAGCTTGAATAGCATTAAAGTTTTTGGTTTGGTTTTCTAAATCTACTAAAAAGGAAAGCATAAAAAAGAAAAGCTAAACTTTTGGTTTTAAACTATTTTATTAACTAAAAATTAAACTATTATTTAAAGCTACAAGATTATACTAAAAAATGATCTAAAAATATAAATGACTAAAATGCTTGCTAAGTGACGTGAAAATGTTCATAGAGCGGGCTTTGTAGTTTAACGAATTAAATGACAGTAAAATGAAATGCTTAAAAATAAATGACAGAAAATTAAATTGCATTAAAAAATAAATGAGGAATGTAAATCGAAAAAGACCAAAACCTTATGACTAATATTTTTTAAATTTTTTAAACCCGCACCTAAATTTCAAATCACTATTCACTTAGAAAGCACTACCAAATCTACTCACTACTCATAATAAAATAAAAATTAAACATTTTAAAAATAAAGCTACACTAAGCATGGCATAAATCAAAGCATATTATAAAACAATAAAATAAAACTACACTAATTAATTGAAAAAGGATTAGAAAATGAACCGAATTGGAGACCCGCAATTAAACGAATACCACCCGATTTAATTAACTAAAACAACTAATCAAAGTTGGTCTAGCTAAATAAACCCGTAAGCTCCACGCCTCATGAGTTGACCGGTACTAAATTCACAAACATAAACAAACTGTTATCTAAAACAATTTTATTAACATTACACATATTATAATCACACTATCTCTGTTACAATTCGTAGCCTACTAGTCCAAGTAAAAGCCCAATCATGAATTCAAAATTATTTCCCAATTAAACTAAACAAAACCCAATACCAACTACAATATGCATACTATGATCTAGTCCACAAATCGAGTTCCAATTCCTAACATCGAATCCAACGGATCAAATATGAAATAGCTTCTGGTGTAAAATATGAAATCAAAACAAAATAGGAAATTAGCTTAACCATAAGCTAGAGATGCTCTCGAAAATAAAGGTAGACTAAGGCTTATATAATAAGCCGAGTAAACGAATACTCGTCGCTACCTATGTGATGTCCGAATCGAGCTAAGAGAAAAAGGAGAAGAAAAGAACACGACCAAATTAAGCTACTAGAAACTGCTTATTACAAACAGAAAATAAGCCACAGCAAGTCAACTTATTTATTAATCTATTTGTTTCAAAATAAGAAAAAGAAAGAGAAAAAGAAAAAAAAACCAAACTCAAACCATCCTTTTATATCAATAAGCCACAATCTCTTTTACAATAATCCTCAATAAACTAAAAAAAAAATTCAGTAACAAAGAGCTAGTAAAAAGCTTTTACAAGATTTGAAATAAGCTAAAAGACATTTAAAATAAGCTAAATAATTACTAAGCTAAACTAAAATTTTCTAAACTAAAAACTAAAGAAAAAAAAACTCCCATTCACGTCAGCTGCTTGTTCCATTTTATAGCTAAAAAGGTGTGTTGAGGGTAGTTTTGTCCTTTCAAGTAGCCAGCCAATAAAAGGAATAGATCGAGGGGCTTGATCGTCATTTTGCCTTTTTTCCCAATCATAAGGTATATACCTCGTAACCGCCTCTTCATTACTGCGTACACTTTACGGAGATATTGAAATAAGATTGCAAATTGCTCTGACACGTGTCGATCAACCATTCGCTCATCCAAGTTGTAGTGGACATGCATGATTCATTTTCCTTTAATTTGATGTCACGTGACCTTTGTGTCACATGATGTCATCTTATTTATTTTCTAATTTTTAGCTTTAACTTGTTTGGGCTGGCCCGGCCCGTTAAGCGGGTAACGGGCTGGCCAATAAAATCCGAAAGCACCGTTGGATTCGTTTTCTTGCGCTCATTTCATTCTCGTGCTCGGTTTTGTCTGGGTTCGTCTTTATTTTTGTCATTTTCTTTAATATCCGTACCTGCACATACACAACACAAAAACAAACATATATATGTATTTTTTCATTATGTTTTTGGTATTTTGGGGTCGTTTTTCATGGTAAAATATATGTATAAAATAGCGAATACCAATTCACCAACATTATTGTTGACGTTTTAAAGCAATGTTTTTCAGGGGATCAGTAAGCACGAGGTGCAAGGGATACATTGGTGGTTTTGATTTGGATATCATGCATTAAAGATTTTGTCGCATTACATTTTGTATAACTGTATGGGCTAGAAATCTTTGTAATTTGAACAAGTGGACAAATGAAGCTTCGGCTTATGTAACAAATACTTTGTTTAATCCAATGTATCAGTTTTAAATGACTTTTTGGTCGTTCTATATACATCTTGTGTTATTGATCTATAAAGTAACACGCCCTGACTCTTATTCCGCTGCGACCCAATTTGGGGGTGTTACAGTGATGCTAAATATATTGTTCTGTTTGATGAGAAAAGAGAAACAATCTTCAACTCCAACATAAAAGTTGTAATGATTACTCAAAGAGTAAGAGATGTATATGTTCTTGACACGACATCTTCTGCACAAGAATCTTGTTTCTTTTC
>BQNB010156238.1:0-13459 GCA_026074375.1 Tanacetum coccineum | reverse complement strand
TGTGGCCCGCTCTTTTGTCGCTAAGTTGAAATCTAATGGAGTCGGTTTTGATCGCGGTCTTTTCTTTGTTACTGCAATAGGAGATGAGCCAGGGTTTGTTTGGTGATGATGGTTTTGGTAGTGGAATTATTATTAGGTGTTTCGTTGCCGATAATTTTGGTGACTATTTTTGGGCCTTATTAAGCTTGAAGTAAAGGAGGTATATGTTTTAGTGCTTGATTTCATGATCTTTATGGTTAACCGTTACTGTTTGATTTCATGATCTTTGTTGGGTTTATGTTTTTTTATGTTTCTAAAAAGGATTATTTACCTTTATTTATGATTAAAATTGTTTTTTTGATTAGATATCACTCATATTTGATATTGATGCCCAAATTGTTGTTGTTACTGCTTAGAATCACGATTTATGATTCCTACTTGCTTATACTTTCGGCTTATGCTCCTTCGATGCCACCGCTCCTTTCGTTGCCGCTATCCATGGCGTGCGACAATAGTGATGGGTGTGTGACGATGGCGATAGGCTCATAGGCTTTAAAACAAGCCAACATGTTGAAATTGAGCCGTATCTTGGCAGGGCAGCACGAGAATGTGTTTGCAGCCATGGCGGCTCGAAGTCTCTTTTAAAAAACCCGGGTTGGCCCGGTTCGTGCATTCATTACATTTAAGGCAGTAATCCTGCCTTTTAATATAAAGGTGTGTCATGTACGCGGCATGGTTAACCGGGATATTATACTACGACCCAAAGAAACGGGTTGGGACGGTTTGTGCATTCAATGCAGCCTCGGGATTACATTTTTGCGTTTTAATATAAAAGGTATAATTGTGGTGATATCGATTGTGAACGTCTATGTATAATCTTAGCCTTGGATATAAGGCATGTTCTGTGTGAAAGGGATGCGATAAGAATCATGGTGATGGCTATTGTGATTGGCTGTCATCAGCTTGAATGACTTGGATAACATGACATTGTGTATATGCATCGTAGGAGGGTAAGTTTTTTAGACTCGCAGCCATGCTGCATTTTTGATCACTTTCTATTTCATGAGAATTGTGGTGATATCGATTACGAAAGGCTATGTATAATCTGAGCCTTGGATATAAGGCACGTTCTGTGTCGCAGTCATGGTGCATTTTCGATCAGTTTATATTTCATGAGAATTTGTGAAAGGCTATGATGAATCTGAAAGGCTACCGAAAAAGACGAGATTATCCACATCTTGGCGTGGCAACATATTGCGTTTGCAGCCATGGTGGGTACGTCATCTGTCTTCGGTTGTTTTCCTACCTGAGCCTCCTGTACAATCACGTCGCTAATCCTTATCTTTCGATGTTAGGTAAACATGGCAGGATTGCTGCCTTAATTGCGTTGAATGCAAAAAACGGCCCGACCTGTGTTTTTCTTGGGTCGTAGTATAATGTCTTGGTTACCCATTATATTCCATCATTGCCATGTACATAGGGTACGTGTTACCATCAGTAAATAAAAATGATGTTGGGTAAACGTGGCAAGATTGCTGCCTTAAATGCATTGAATGCAAAAACCGGCTTGACCCGTGTTTTGTGGGTCGTAGTATAATGTCCCGGTTACCAATTGTATTCCATCATTTCTACGTACGTGGGGTACGTGTTACTATCGGTAAATAAAAACCGAAAAAACACACACCTGTACACATACAGTTTATTATTGGTAGGATGTTTGGGAAAACAGATAGATGGGAAAATGGCGAATTTTTTGAGTAAGGAAACGAGACCAAAAAAGGGCATGATAAATGGGGTGGTGACCAGGGATGCAATCATGGTGGTATGATACAAGAAGGCGATTCAGAGTGTCAACAAGGTATGGCAGAGGGCCGATTCGAGCATCAAGAAGGAGGAGGTGGTGTAGGTGCAACGAAAAATGACAGTCGTATGGTGAAACTGTTGGTTGAGTTGAGAGCAGACCCTTAAATCGTGGTTGATCAAAGGGACTGCTACGTTATTGATGTTGTCCGTGATGTAGGCTATGCAAGTATATGTTAGTTCATATTAAGGAACGTATCTTTGTTCAATTTAGATCTTGCTATGTTAATTAACCTAATACCTTTTTGCTCCTATTTTATAGGTATAGTATATGAAATACATACCGCTACGCGTTGGTATATAATTTGACTGCCTTATTGGCAAGTACAGAGGCTTTACATCATGCTCCTTACTCTTAGGATAAAGCGGGCCATGCAACTCTTTGGATGTAGCCGATTAGGTATCCCTGTTCAGGTATAATATGACTATATTTTTTTGGGGTAAAGATAATATGACTATATACAGGTAACAAAAAAATGATTTCATGAAATGCATCTCCTCCTAGAATGTCATTTGGTGTGACATAATCCTTCACTAAGCATAATATTTTCCGTGTATTAGTTCACTATTAGAGTACCACGCAAATTTAACTATTACTCTTATTTTATATCTCATGGTAGAAGACAGTGATTGAGGAATGTTTCAGTTATAGCTATGCTTTCATGGTTAATGGGACTTAAGTTAGTCAAACGATTGTTGCGGATCTTTGGCATTGTCACAGAGGTTGCTACGGTCTGCATCTGCATATGCATACCTTATAATCTAAGGCTAAGAACTTTATCATCTAAAAAAGTCATGAATAAATACATGAGACATTCATCAAAGTCAGGAACACATACTAAAGTTGGTTAACTGTGTGTTTTGTTAGATTTTACGTTATTATGTCATAAGTTATAATTTGTAATTAGTTTGTTGATTTGAGTTAAAAAGTTATTACTTTAGGGTGCCTTTTTTGTTTGACTTACTGATAGACTAGAGAATGTGTCAATGAACCATTAAAATTTTGTATCTACCTCATTTGTTTTGCTTTCTAGAAAACAGAGGACATTTTCAAAAACAGAAGTATTGATTCTTTATTTTGCATGACTGTGATCAGGTTAGACGTTTATTAAGTACAACGAGTAGTCAAAAACAGTCGAGAGAGAACTCTCTGTCTCTTCTTCCACCCATGTATGTCTTTCTAATCCTTGACTCATCAAACCTAATTCAGTGTTCCCTAATTTGTTATTTAGGGTTCTTAAAAAAACCCAAACAAATGAAAACTCATCTAAAAATTTAAAAGAACCTTTATAAAAATCTCATAACCCTTCATAGAGATTCCTGAAATTCCAAAATTGATACGTTGGAGGTGTCGACTGAAGTGTAAAATTTCTTGAAGTCATCAACACGATCATGCTTCTGGATTATAAAGGTATTGTTGGATTTATTGATTGTCATAATCTTTGTTTATAGGGGTTTCATTCGATGTGTCTATCATGAACAAAGGTAATCGCTCTCTCTATATCTATGGATTTACTCTTTCTAAAACACGGACATCATTTACGTTTTTTGTTTGTAGAGGTTGACAACGTTGTTCCGCGGTTAGACTTGACTGGATCCAGTCATGGCAGAAGACTTGAAAAGCCTCTTAATTATGTTGGTAAGCTAGCTTATTTCCTTCAACTAATAAACCATATTGTTTTGGATTTATATATGTTTGCTTTATAAACTAGCTAAATAAGCGATGCTAAACTGTTTACTTACTTATTTACAACGCTTATATAAATTCATCATGTCATAATCAACTTATATAAGCCGAGAATTTTCAAAATCAGCCACAAAAAGTAGACTTATGAAGCGTACGCCCAAAACTAAATAAGCCGTAAGCCGGTTGTATAAGCCGAAACAAACATTCCCTTACTGTTTAGATAGTAGACTTATGTAGTAGGCGTATGGCTTATTTGAGTTTAGGCTTATACTTTATAAGCTCAACTTTGTGGCTTATTTTGAAACTTTTCGGCTTATATAAATTTATTATGTCATAATCAACTTACATAAGCCGAGAAGTTTCAAAATCAGCCATAAAAACTGGACTTATGAAACATACGCCCAAATCCAAATAATCCGTAAGCCGGCTATATAAGCCAAAACAAACACCCCCTTGCTTTTTAGATAGTAAGCTTATATACTAGGCTTGTGGCTTATTTGAGCTCACTTTTGTGGCTTATTTGGAAATTTTTCGGCTTATATAAATTCATTATGTCATAATCAACTTATATAAGCCGAGAAGTTTCAAAATTAGCCACAAAAAGTGGACTTATGAAACACATGCCCAAAACCAAATAAGCCATAAGCCGGCTATATAAGCTGAAACAAACAACTCCTTACTGTTTAGATAGTAGGCTTATGGATCTTGATCGGACAATATGAACTTTGGTTCACACACATTGAATTTTAGACTGTATTCACACATGGAAACCATTATTGTTAATAAATACATCCTGTTTATTAACCTTTTGTAAAAAAATTGCTTTCGATAATTCAAATGCATAAAAAAAGACATTGTACCTAAAAAAACACATATAAGGCTGTAAGCATCACCAGAGATGATGAAAAGCTAGATCAACAAAAAGAATATTCGATCCATTTTGGTTTCATTTCGAATTTGACTAAAGTTACTTTTGTTCAATGATTGTAGTTACACTTTTTGGTACAAGTTCATTTAAACTAGGCTTCTAAAAATCTTGAATATATACTTATACAGGTAAAATGTAAGATGATAGCAGGCCTGGTCTTTATCAAAAATAAAAAATAAAAGATCAACATTAAGCTTTAGATGATCTGTAATGCCACAATGAGGCATCGATCTTGAGTTATGCGGAAAAGAACAAAAAAAAGATTAGCGCACCAAAATAAGGCATTTAGAGTTCCCTATTTTCAAAACATCGTATACGTCCTGTCGCAAAGCGAATGCTACTAGAAAAGTTACCATGGCCATGGTGGATTAGCTATAAAAACTGGCATAAATATGCAAGTTAAAACCTTCAAAGGTGTTACAATAGGTAATGATTAAATGGGTAAATATCATATTCGGGTAGTTTTGGGATCTGAGGTGGTTCAGAAGAGTTCAAAAATGACTAATGCTCGATGTTCTTCGATTTTTCTGTTTGCCACGTACACAATTTTGTATGAGGCTAGTGGAATGGAAGAGGAGTCATTCGTTCACAAAATTCAAAAGCAAGGTATGTGACAATTGCCAAGGGCTTAAAAGGTACATGCTAGCATTTAGTCATAGGTTGCCTAATAAGGGTGAAAATGAGGCGTTAATCTGTAGTTATATATCAAAAATAAAAAATAAAAGATCAACATTAAGCTTTAGATGATCGGCAATGCCACACGGGTTGATTGAGATCGAGAAGCGCTGACAAACAAATTCATATATAAGAGCAAATGTATGTAAACTTTGCACCATATACAGACCAGTTACTCCGTACTGTACAGGTTCCATTATGCCACATTCTTTGCACCCTTATTAAGTATTAGCATTTATATTAATCAACTATACTAAAGTTGAACAAATAATTTGCAGAGAAAATGTAAATTCTATGATACCAAAAAATATACTCCAAAATCTAATCGACAAAAAGTGTTAACATTGCCTTAGTATGAATCTCACTTTATTTCTATTCATTTGAATGTTGTAGTACTTCAAGTGCGAAAGATATTTCAACATGTGCGTTTGTTATCGAATTTATAATTTTATTTCATTGATTGTTTGGTGTTTTATCATGCTAAGACTAATGTAGATAACTGATATTTCTTTTTCCTTTCTTACGTTGTTTTTACACGGCGTCTTTAGCAGCTCGCAAACAACTTTGGGCTGTGGAAACTGTCATACTCTATCGTGCCAGCCGAGATGTGGTCGTGCAAGACTTGCTGAGGGATGATCTTTCTACACGAAGGGTGATTGATGGTTTTAGTCACGACTTTTAGTCGCGAGTTTGGTTTATATCATTTTCGTGCTAGACTTGCTGAGGGATGTATCATTTTCTTTGCATACTCACCAGTTTGGTTTGTATCATTTTCTTTGTGTTCCTAATCGTTATGAATGTACAATAACAAGCACCACCTTCAAAATCCATGAGTACTAATGAGGCAGATGATGAGATTAGAGTGAAACTGTTAAGAATAGGTTGTTACTTTGATTGCGATGAAGAGGTATATAGAACATGTAATTTGAACAATGATGCTTCAACATTTGCCAAACGATCTAATATGTAAATTGTTACATTAATTGTGCTTTTTTATCACGAGCCGTCAAAAAGGAATTATTACCTTCACAGTGCTCCTATATTTGCGATATCTGGTTATGATAAATATCATTATACTTGCGTGTTTATGGTTTGACATCTTAAGTATCCATGTTGTAAATTAGATCTTTGTATCCACATTGATTTCATTTAGTATGAATTCATAACTTTATATGGTGAATTGCGTTTTGTTTACCCGGGTTCGACCAATTGCATATAATGCGTCGGGTCGACCCAACCCGACCCGTTTACTTTTTTTTCTTTTCTTTTCAGTGACCCCAAAACACGTTTTTTGTTCAAAATCATTTTGTAACTTAACTGTAGAACATAGGACTTTAAAAAGTTGTTCCAGCACATAAATTTCGTGTTTTAGACATCATTTCTACTCTTACGACTTAGACAAACATAAGTTGACACTTCCAAGTTCTTTTGAGAAAATTTTCCTTCAAGCTAGTATACGAAGTATATTTAATAACAAAACTAGTACGAATCAAACAACAAAACACTTTTCATATTTAATCCCCCTTCATGGGTAATTTGATACATGGATCGTACTCTATTTTAAAAACCATTTGTTTTGAAAACTAGAGCGACGTGGCTCTGATACCAATTGTGGAAACCGTAGAGGGGGGTGAATACGTTTCCATTAAAAACTTTAAGATCAAGAATTACATCACTCTTCTACCGGCGGTCCCATATATATATGGGGGCCGCCAAGTATATCAGGGGGCCGCCTGATTTATGGGACCGCCTCCAGAAGAGGTTTTTGGACTAGATCTTTTGTATCAAATCACCAATCAAGTTTGACGCAATATGAGAAGTGTCGATCATAGGTTTACAATAGCTAAAGCATATTCTAACAATATAACCACACTCACAATATTTAGCACAAAGAGCTACACAACTTTAACTAACAGGATATACACAACCATTCACACAATCATGAGTACAATGCAAGTATAAAAGTAAAGCGATAAATGTAAATAAATAAGTAAAGCGAAGGGTAAAAGAAAATGCAAACCGACACGATGATTTATAGTGGTTCGGTCACGAAGCTCCTCTTCGCCCTACTCCACTCCTCGAGTATCCAACTCGAGAGTTACTTCACTAATCAACAAGCTCCCTTTCGGCAGAGAAAACCTTATACCAAAGCTTACATTATTTTTTGACACTAAGCTAGATGTCGAGTTCTTCTTCGGGTACAACCAAACCCGTTATGTTTTATGGCCCAACATAACAAACCTTGTGTTTTATGGCCTAAACACATAAACCGCATCGCTTACATTATTTTCCGACACTAAGCTAAATGTCGAGTCCTAATCTTAGCTAGAACCAATCTACCACTTCACCAATGTATTTTAAGGCCTAAAATACTAACCAACCCACAATAAACCCATCTAAATATATACATCATTTGGATCTACACACTACTAAAGATTGGAAGACATGGACTTGATCTATATGTAACAAATGTTACAAATGGACTAACTAAACTACATAACTTCGGATCTTGAAGATGATCGAAGTTCTTCTCTTGCACTTGAGGGAAGAAGGAAAGAGTAGAAGATTGGATCACATTTAAACAAGATTAAACAAGTTAAATGATCAAAGATTTAGAGAGATTTAGTGAGATCTAGAGAGAGAAAGAACTGAGAGAAATTCATGCAAAAGAGTTGTGAAAATAGCTGGAGGTGACCTACTATTTATAGGAGCTGAAAAACAGCCTGTCAGGAAATGGCGGTCCCAGATATATAAGGGGGACGCCAAATAATTAAGGGGGCCGCTGACTGAATTAAGGGACCGCCCCGACAGACGCTCATGTTTTTGTCTTTTTGTGGTGACAAACTTGTCTGGTAAAAGTGACACTTATTTTAAGGGGAAAATGACCAGATTTTGAAATTCAAAATAATTACCAAATAAAATATTTCTTTATAAATCAAAAATAATTTGTCTAAATAATTTTTAAGAAATAGTTTTGTTGTATTTATAAAAATATAAAGTTTAAGACAAAAACTTATTTCTTTGATCATCCTACAAGTTTAATATTGTTTGTACATACCTTATGTGATTTACGTCGGGTGTAAACCAATGTCCGTCTTGATGCATACTTGAGACGTCGAGAGATGTTGATACATGTATGCATTGATGATTTGTGATTACAAGTAACTTGCGCACTTTACGTTACGTATTATAAGTTACATGTTTGTCATCATCAAAACATAAAGAGATCGTATAGATTAAATATCGTAATATTTGCACTAGCATTTTTCTTAAATTTTTTTTACTAAATGATCTATCAGGTATTTACGAAATACCCCATCATACTATTCGTCAATGAAAACCGCCATCATTTTAAAAAAACCGCGCTTCCCGACGAAGCTCGGGTTACAAGCCTCGTTTTTTTGTTAAATAGTAGATTATATATTGTTAATGTTAAATTAGTGATCTCAATTATATTTAAATATATATTGCACTAATTATGAGAAGACTTGCTGATAAAGAAATGAGCGAGCAACATCACCAAAGTTCATATCAGAGACATCGTCAAGGATTCATAGATAACTTGAAGATATATTCGCTAGCTGATGCGAAGTCATCTAGCATGTATAAGAACTATTGCTCTGTTCCTAAGTTTTTGAAATGAAAAAAGAGAAGAGAAGAGTTAAAGATGGGCAGAAAAGAAGAGTAGATGAATGAAATTTATTTTTTTATACCATGTTCCTGAGTTGGGAGAGAAAAGAAGTGATATGTGATGATTTTACAATTATACCCTTAATTATATATAAAAGTTATGTTTCCTATAAGGTCATTTAAGTAATTATATTTATTAAAACATTTCTTATATAACGTCTCTCCAAATCATCCCACTTTTGGAGAGAAAATTAGGCAAATTTACTCTCCTCTTCTTTTCTCTTTGAAAAAAAACTCTGGAACACGAATTTATTTTATTTTCTTCCCACTTCTTTCCTTTTTTTTCAAAAATAAAACTCTAGGACGCAGCGTATAAATTGAATGACAAATGATCATCAGGGATCGACAATGCCATGATGATCCTATCAGCTCTCTCTGATTTGTCGATAGGGTATTACTCAAAATATCTCTTAGATATTTAGACTGGACTTTTTCAAGAAGAAAATTAGCGGAATAAAATGTATCCTTAAGAAAGTCATGACAAGTACGAGTTGGTGAAAAGGTAAGAAAAGTTATCATCACTGTTCCTCAAAAGTGGGGTTGTTGTATTTCCAATAATAGAAGCATTTAATGAAAGATGTACATCTCCATTAAATGCTTGACACGTCTCAACAACCCTCACTTGACATCCTCGTGTGTCTCTTATATAAAGAAATTGTTGGTCGGGTAAATGTTATCTCTTCCACATCCAAAACACACACACACACTCCTATAGAAGATATATTACTTTCCCGTGAACTAGATATTGTCCCTTGATCCAGATAAGGGACTCAAGTGCTACTTGCATACTCTAACACTTGTTTAAGCTTGCTTGATCAGAGAGCAAAACCTTATTGTCACTTATTAGGTGTTTATCCGCAAAAGACTTTGTAATTTTTTGATTTATTCTAATAAGATTTGTATGTTGAAAAGTTTATCTTTGTGTTATTGCTTTTAACCATTTTATACATTGTTGTCTTTGTTGGAAATTTAGTACAATTGAGGGATTTAGTCATACTTGGAAATGGGTTTGGAGGTACAGAGTGTACACCCATTAAGTTAATGAACTTCGCTAACTCGATTAGTGGTTTTCAGCGAGCTGATGAACTCATCAGTAAGTAAACTCTGAGTAAGTTTATCAGGGAGTAACTTATGAGAAGGTTCAATCCTTTAAGGAGTTATCTCATCAGAGAGTGTTACTCTTCAGTGAGTACACTCATCAGCAACTATGAGGGAGGACTTTACAAATTCAAGACCTATACAAACAATGGAAACCTACAAAAGAAAAAAAACATAAATTATTAATCAATTAACAAATCAATTTTATTGTTAGCAAACAAATCTATATTTAAGTACCAAAAACTTCAAGAAAAACAAAGCTAATACGTTCTACACTTCTAAAAATAATATGAGTAATAAAAAAAGCACTATATGTACATTCAAATCGATGAATGGTAAAAAACAAAAGACAACTATCTTTCATACCAATATATTCATATATTAATCCTCATAAGTCATAACGATCTAGAGGCGGGCTACAGTAGAGGAAGTAGTGGTTTAGAGTTAATTGTGACATAGAATGGATGAATGGGAGAATGAAATAATTAAGTGAAACAAAAATAAAAAAAACAGTTTAAACGATTTTAAAATTTTGAGATGAAAACTTAATTAGGAGGGAATATGAAATTCATTTAAATGGTGGAGGCGAAATCTGAAAAACATTTTTAGGGTATGTAAATATGATGAATATCCTTCTACATTAAAAATATGAAACATAAGCTGGAAATACATACAGATTAAAGTTGTATAACTAACTTAAGCAAAAATAAAAATATTTGATTGACACCTAAAAAAGAAATTGTCACTCAAATATATTCCAAATATTTAAATACTTAATGATTTTTTTGAAAAAAATGTCTCAAATACATAAGTATTTGGCATATTTTGTTATTAGACGTTCCAAATACATATGTATTTGGCAAGCTTTCTAGACATCGTCTCGAATACATAAGATATTTGGCATAGTTTTTAGTCGACATTCCAAATAAACATTTATTTGAAATGAATTTACAAAAGTGGTATCAAATACATAATTATTTGGAACGATTATCCAGACAGTGCCAAATACACGTATCTGATATTCTTTTTTATCTGTCCTAAAAAAGTTGGTCCTAAAAAGCCTATGTTTTTGTAGTGATTGAACCTAATGAGTTTGTTTCAATAAATTCTATAATTGAATCAAGGGATGCAATTTTTGATGGGAATAGATTATCATCTATACCTAAACCAAGTTAGATATCCCTGGTTATTAGAACTGATGACATTGGTGATTCAGAGATCTCTGATGAGGTCCCTAAGGAGGTTGTGGTTCGCGACCTGAGCTTAAAAAAAGCAAAAGAAATAGGACTCCAAAGTTATTTGGACCTGAATTCCAATTATATCTGATTGAAGGAACCATGGATGAAGTATCTGACCAAGACTCATGTTGCTTTAATGTTGAGTATGAACCAAAAATATTTGATGAAGCAATGAAGTCCCAGAATGTTGCTTGTTAGAAAGAAACAATAAGGGTCTGTTTGGTAAGTGTTTTTTGAAGGGTTTAGACTCAAACCAATATTAAATCAGTTGTTTGGTTTTACTTAAATTGATGTGGCGTGAGGCTTTATCCCCAAATATGCAATCCCAATTGGCCTCCTGGGTTTATAGCATTCTTTTAGCATTTAAGCATATTTTTTTTATTTTAAAAATTTTCAACCACATAATAAAGTCATTTATTGTTTTACTTTTAATTTTTAATATAAAAAAACTATACTTTATGTAATAATTAACTTTTAAAACATTTATATACTTTTTATAATAATATTTTTTCTCTCTTCTCATTTAATTTCAAACCTATCTCAAATCTAAATCCAAATCCAAATCCAAATCCAAATCTAAACCCACTTGCAAACCAAACGCACCCTAAATGATGAGATGAATTTCATCATGGGCAACAACACTTAGGTGTTGACTAATCTACCACCAGGTTGCAAACCTTTGGGGTTGCAAGTGGATTTTTAAAAGAAAACTAAAGGTAAATGAAACTATTGAAAAGTTTAAGGCTAGATTGGTCATCAAGGCTTTAGATAAAAGTCAGGGATAGACTACTCTGATGCTTATGCTTTAGTGACACATATCAGTACCATAAGACTGTTGATTGCTTCGGCATCAATTCACAATATAATTATTCATCAGATGGATATAAAGACAACATTCTTGAATGGTGAAGTAAATAAGGAGGTCTATATGAACCAACCTCGGGGATTCATCATGCATGGAAATAAAAACAAGTTGTGCAAACTGAATAATTCTTTATATGAACTGAAGCATGCACCTAGGCAATGTCATCATAAAGTTGATGAAGTGGTTTTGTCTAATGGTTATCTTCTTAACCAATCTGACAAATGTGTATATAGAAAATTTGATGAATCTGGTAAACGAGTCATCATTTGTCTATATGTTGATGACATGCTAACGTTTGCAACTAACCAAGATCAGGTAGACCTAACAAAGTAATTCTTGTCATCAAGGTTCTCCATGAAGGATATGACCCATGGGGGAGGCTGATGTTATCCTTGGTATAAGGATCAGACATGAAAGTAATGGAACATCAATTTCTCAGTCTCATTATATTAAGAAGTTATTAAAGAAATTTAGTTACTTTGATTATACTCCAATGAGTACTGTTATGGATGCAAGTGAAAATCTGAAGCATAATAATGGTAAAGTTGTATCTCAACTTGAGTATTCCAGGGTGATTGGCTGTCTGATGTATATCATGACTTGTACAAGGCCTGATATTGCTTTTGTAGTAGAGAAACTAAGTAGGTATACTAGCAATCCTAGTACTCACCATTGGCGAGCAATTTAGCGGGTACAAAAGTATGTGAAGAAAACTATGGATTATAGTTTATCATAGGCGTTGAAACGAGTCGAGCCGCTCATGAAAAGCTCAGGATCAGATCTGTAAAAAGCTTGAACGAGTCGAGCCTAAACTAGCTCGAGCCTAAGTTTGGGCTCATTTAATAATCGAGCTTGAGCCCGAGCTTTATAAAAAAGCTCAAGTAGGCTCGCGAGCCTAAACGAGCCCTAGAAATATATACATGTATATTTTTTTATACATATAACTATGTATAAATGATCTTCGCGAGCCTAAACGAGCCCTAGAAATATATACATGTATATTTTTTTATACATATAACTATGTATAAATGATCTTAAAATAAGTAAACGAGCTCGAGCCTAGTGTGTTTAACGAGTCGAGCTTCATTCGAGCTTTGTTATTAGTCGAGCCCGATCCGAGCTCGAGCCTGTGAAAATTTTCACGAGCCGAGCTCGAGCTCAAAATATGAGGCTCAAAACGAGCTCGAGCCCGATCTTGAGCTTTATATATATTAACGAGCCGAGCTCGAGCTCTGGCAGGCTCGGGCTCGGCTCGGGCTCGTTTTCACCCCTAGTTTTGGTTCTAATTCGTGAAAGAAATTTACTAAGTTTCATGCATAAAAACTGTTACATGGACCATTTTGAACTAACACGTAACACCGTTATCTTCCTCTGAATATCCATCATTATATTTAGGCAACAAACGAACTCAACAGACTCGTCAAGTCTGTTATTTCCAA
>BQNB010156237.1:0-15290 GCA_026074375.1 Tanacetum coccineum | reverse complement strand
AGAAAAGACCAATACGCCGTATTCAAGTTATAGAAGGTGAGTATTCTGGAAGATATCAAACGTGGTCCTTACTCCAAGATATCCAAGACTTTGGATACGCCGTATCGACCATATTCCTGACCCTATAAATAGAAAACTCAAAAATGAGTTTTAAGTGTGCCAAATCATATTCTTGATACCTAAACTATAAAAGTCTATTTTCAGAGGAGAAAAAGAGCAGAAGAGGTCGAGCAACGCGATTAATTGTAACCCCTGCTCCTTTTTGTATTTTGAATGTTCTAATTTAGTCCTTCGACAATTTGGCGTTTGTTAGTTATTTAGAATATTGTACCGTGTAGACGGTGGTGATCTTATGAGAATTGAGGAATCTGATTGCTTATGGTGTATAATAATCTTTTTAGAGGTTATTATTGTGTTATGAGAGTTTTGGGCGGTTTACCCGTGAATTTCTGAGAAATGCCAAAAAACGAGTCCCGACACGTCCGTTAATGTCCAAATGAGTTTTTGGGAGGTCTAATATGAAAATATGTCAGGTAAATACTCTAAGTTTTTTGGAGAATAATTTACGGTTGAATTTTATGAGTTTTAAAGTGATCCTGACACAAAAACGAAGACACCGAGGGCATAGGATACCATGGCCGGTTATAAGACAAGGATTGGGAGACAAGATGGCTTATTTTTAGCTAAGAGTGTTCTAACTAGAACATATGTCTTTTGTATCCATCTAAAACATACACAACACATGTTTTGAAAACCAAAAACTCTCCTCTCTTTCTCTTCTTTGTTCGTCCGGACATAAACATACACACACACACTTATGATTTTGAAATTTTGATAAAAACATGAAGATTGGTGATATCTTGGGTTGATTCTAGTCTTCGGGTAGTCATTAAAACAACGTTTAGGTTGTCCGGTTCGCGTCAAAATTTGTTTTGAAGACCATTTTTGTAAGTATTTTAAATTTATTTTTAACTTGTACTTTTGGGTTGCTAGTGATGCATAGATGTTAGTTGTACGGCCCGATCGTTAAAAATCAAAAGCGAAAAGTTTACAAATAAATGTTTAGGGCGCGTTTGGGATTCGAAATAAAAGGGAAAACATAAGGTTTTGTTAGTTTTGATATTGTGGTCGTGATGGTTGAAAAACATATGTTAGCTATGTAGCTTATTTTGTATATAGTTTATTTTGGCTTATTTATTGGTTCGAATAAGCTTATTTTGAGCTTATTAGTTCATGGCATCAAAAGGAAATACAAGAAGGGTATTTTTGGTTATTTTCATAGTATGTCATATTTTTGTGGACTACTATTATAGCTTATCATGATAACCAAATGCGATACGAAGCTTATTAGCTTATTTTTAAGCTTAATAATTAGATTTTGGAGCTTATGGGCTTACGGCCCAATAAGCAATCAATAAGCCGTGGCTTATTGATGGCTTATTATGGTCTAAATTACTTTATTACTTATTTATTTGAGCTTATATATGCTATTGGGCCTTAGTTTTGGGATTAGAACGTATGTTGGATACATAAAAAGTATAATGGATCCTTATTGGGCCTTAAAGCCCAATAAGCGTTAACTAGTCATTTTGAGAGTTTTGACGAGCTTTTGGAAAGTGAAATGTACATGTGAGGTCATATTGAAAGTCATTTTGAGAAAGAATTTTGGTAAACGTTGTGAAATGTGATTTTTTGAAATTGGTTCGGAAAGTGTCAAAATGTTGAAATTTGTTGAAAAATAAGGTTTGATAACCTTGGAAAACGTCATATAATTTTTACATAGAATTTTTACTTAAAACGTAAATTTTATTTTTTAAAAATATTGTTATTTTATTATTTTAATAAGTCGACTAAAAGACGAAAAATATAATTTTCCTCAAAACTTTTCCAGAATGATTAACAAACATAATTGTTTCATTTAGTATAATATAAATAATGTATTTATGATAACTAAGTGTACCGAATGGACTTATCGAAATATATTTATGATTATATATTATAAATATTTACTTATATTACTTATCTATTTTGCTAAATAGTATAAGTATATTGTACTTAGATATGGATTTGATATGGTATTTGGAGTTACGTCGTCAACCATCACACCACTAAAATGTTTAAGATAATCTTACAACGCATCTAACCTCTATGCATCGAAACCGGGAAAAACTGTTTGGAAATGAATGATTTAAAATGGGACATTGACTGGACTAGGTCATGTGCGGACGTCGTAGCATTTGCTTGTGTGATATTGAGATTTCTGTGGAGACAGTTTGCTTGAGGTGGGTTCTTGTAGCCCCATTTTTACTGTTTTTCCGTTGAGGGAAAATGATACTCAAATGTATTTTGAACTGTTTTCTGAACTGTGCGAAACTTGGTTTTGTTTTTGGGATAATATATGTGCTTATGACTGCTATGTGAATATGTGTAATTTGATCTTACTTGCATGCACTATGTTTGGCATGGCAAGTGTTGTATTCTTCACCCTAATTTTCTCCAGCTGGTAAGCTTTAGATGTGGTATGTCATTGGGGTTGTGACCCTAAGAGCATTGGTACGCGCTAGTAATAAGACTATCGGGAGATGCTAGGGTCTTGTACATGATAGATGGGTGCATGTCATGGGTTTGTTAGCGTGGGAGGTGAGATATGTGGGATTATATATATCATATAGCAAATTGTCCATCTGTGAATATATGGCACTAACGACTGAGTTTTGAGTCAAAACCTACGAGCTCACCAACATTATTGCTGACGTTTTCGAGTATCATTTTTAGGTGAAATTAATGATCGTTAAAGTATGGTGCTTGTAGCAGACTTTAGAGAATTCTATAGGTGTGATATGTGTCGTTCAATAATTGTCACCCTTCACGTTTTATGCCCTTTTTTCTAGTATATGTGAATAAACATTGTACAACTGCGTGGGCTTAAGTTTGTAATAATTGACGACTATGTGTTGTGTTCTTGATTTGGGACATCACTCAAGGTTATATTGAGGTTGATGGTCATCATGACACTTTTCATTCATGCAATTTAGTGTTCTCTATCTTGTATCTTGTGTTGTGATTGATCATTATGTTATACTTCCGTGTTTCCGCCAATGACGCAGTGTGACAGAATGGTAATCAGAGCCAAGATTATAGAGAACTAGGTGGTTTGGCCTAGACTATAACCTAGGAACCTGCATATAGTTGCGTCATAGGATCTATGTGCGCGGTGTTCCGCTTATACGTGCTTATGTGGTTATATGGTATATAGTATTAGTTAAGTCATTCATTGAAATGTGTGAGCCTAATACTAAGTACAACTGGGAAAGGATACGGGTATAAATACGGTGGCTAATGTAATTATCAACGTATCATGACTCACACATATTTAGTATTACCGCCCGCACAAATTGGTGTTGACAGCTTAGGACTGTAGTTTGTGTATAGTATATTAGGCTATCTTGCACGTGTTGACCGTCCCACCTACCTAACGTTGCCCATGCTCTCCCTCGTATAGATAATGCCGCCTACGATGATGACCCAAAGTGCTGGCCGGCCTGCTGCCGCATCACGAGGAGGGGAAACGGGTGTACGAGCCGGTAGAGGTGGTGGTAGGACTAGAGGTCATTCTGGTGATCAGGGTAATGGTATGGATGATGGTCCAGGTGGCCAAGTAGTTGGTCAGGGTAGTGAGGTGAATGGTGGTGTTAACGAAGTCCCTAACTTCTCCACCATCATTGCACAACAGTTGTAGAATTTACTCCCCACTATTGTAGCCCAAGTAGGTGACCAAGGTAGAGGTCAAGGAGAGGGTAGGAATTAGAACGGTGATGCCGTCAATGAGAACATCCGGGGTGTTGTTAGTAGGGGTTGTACCTATAAGGAGTTTTTAGCTTGTAACCCTAAGGAGTATGATGGTAAGGGAGGTGCTATAGTGTATACCCATTGGATTGAGAAGATGGAGTCAGTTCATGATATGAGTGGGTGTAGGGATAGTCAGAGAGTGAAGTACTCTGTTGGTTCATTTGTTGGTAAGGCTCTCACGTGGTGGAATTCTGAGATTCGCACACGGGGTCGAGAGGCTGCTGTAGGTATGTCACGCTGTAGGTATATCAAGCGTGGTCCCTACTCCAAGAAATCCCCAATACACCATATCCAATACTTGGATACGCCGTATCGAACCGACTTCCAGACCTTATAAATAGAAAACTCAAAAATGAGAGTTGGCTTAGGTTAGTTCCTCACTTGTAGCCTCGATGGGCAGAGGATTGGAAGGTTAGTGTGTATGGCCCTTGCTCTACAAATCGAGGAATGGTGCAGTAAACAGGAGCCAAAAGTGGACAACCAAAAAGGTCGTGTAGATTAGCTGGCACATTGGACTGCATGAGCACTAGGAATGGGACAATAAAAAGGAACCCTGGGAAGAGAGGAAATGGGGGAGAACCTAGTAAGGATAGGAATGAAAGGGATGATAACAAGAGGACTAGAATGGGAAATGCTTTTGCTATAACCAAAAACCCTGTTAGGGAGGTTACACGGGTACGAAACCCAAGTGTACCACCTGTAGCTATCACCATCCACCTAAAACACCTTGTCGCAGTTGTTTCAACGTAACCCTTTAGGACATTTTTTGTTTTTTTTGCGAGAGATTAAGGAGTGGTGCCTAGGAATGTATACTCCCAATCATGCTAGAAACCCAGTTGCTAGAACCTGTTATAAGTATGGTAGTACCGATCATATCAATTCAGCTTGTCCTAGGTTGAATCAGGCTCAAAGGCCAAGGGGGAACCATCAGAACCAAGTCATGGCTGTTAATGGGTGTTAGGGTCGTGGAAACCAAGGAAACCAAGCTAGGGGTAGGGCATTCATGTTAGGAGTAGAGGAGGTTCACCAAGACCCGAACATCATGACAAGTACGTTTACTCTAAACGACCACTATGCCACTACCTTATTTGACTCTGGTGCCGACTATAGCTTTGTTTCTACTACTTTTATACCTCTGTTAGATATAGAGCCCAATGATTTAGGTTTCAGTTATAAGATTAAGATAGCTAGCGGGCAGCTAGTAGAGATTGATAAAGTTATCAGGGAGTGTAAACTAGAAATAGAAGGTCACATATTTGAAATTAACTTAATACCCTTTAGAAGCGGGAGTTTTGATGTAATCATAGGAATGGATTGGTTGTCTAACCATAAGGCTGAGATAATTTTTCATGAGAAAGTAGTGAGGATACCACTACTAGATGGAAAGGTGCTTGGGGTATTAAGAGAAAAACCCGAAGAAAAGATGAGGCAATTAATGAGTGCTAAGGCTAACGAGAAGAAAAAGTAAGAGATTGTGGTAGTAAGAGATTTTCCGGAGGTATTTTCGGATGACCTATCTGGATCGCTGCCGGTTCAGGAAATCAAGTTTCGGATTGAGTTAATGCCTGGAGCAACGCCGGTTGCAAAGTCTCCCTATCGTTTTTCACCTTCTGAATTAGAGGAGTTGTCGGGACAACTCAAGAAACTCTATGACAAAGGTTTCATTCGACCAAGCTTTTCGCCTTGGGGAGCACCAGTACTGTTCATATGAAAAGGACTGGTCATCTTAAGATGTACTATTGACTATAGAGAACTAAATAGTTCGTCCTTTAAGGAACTGTATCACTCCCTAGGATAGACGACCTGTTCGATTAACTTCAAGGATCGCAGTACTTTTCTAAGATAGACCTTAGGTCCGGTTACCATCAGCTGAGAGTGCATGAGGATGATATTCCAAAGACCACCTTTAGAACTCATTATGGATATTTCAAGTTCACAGTAATGCCCTTTGGTTTGACTAACGCACCAGTGGTATTCATGGATTTAATGAACAAAGTTTGTAGGCCTTATCTTGATAAGTTTGTGATAGTGTTTATAAATGATATCTTAATCTACTCTAAGACCCGGGAGGAGCATGAGATTCACCTAGGACTAGTCTTAGAATTGCTTAAGAAAGAGAAATTGTATGCTACGTTTTCTAAGTGTGAATTCTGGCTAAGAGAATTGCAGTTTCTTGGGCATGTGATAAATGGTAAAGGGATTCATGTAGACCCTAGAAAGATTAAAGCTGTTAAGGATTGGAAAGCCCCTAGAACTCTGTCTAAGGTTCGTTCGTTTTTAAGATTGGCTGGATATTACCGTAGGTTCATTAAGGACTTTTCTAAGATAGCTAAGCCGCTTACTGTCTTGACTTAGAAAAGTAAGACCTTTGATTAGGGTGAGGACCAGGATAATGCATTTCAGACTTTGAAGGTTAGGTTATGTAATGCACCTATTCTAGCTCTCCCCGATGGACCGGAGGATTTTGTGGTGTATTATGATGCGTCCGACCTAGGATTAGGTTGTGTGTTGATGCAAAGAGGTAAGGTGATAGCTTACGCATCTAGGTAGTTGAAAATTCATGAGAAGAATTATACTACCCATGATTTAGAGCTAGGAGCAGTTGTGTTAAGATTTAGAGACATTATTTATATGGGACAAAGAGTGTCATATATACGGATCATAAGAGTCTCCAGCATATCTTTAGTCAGAAAGAGCTGAATATGCGACAACATCACTGGATAGAGTTATTTAGTAATTATGACTATGAAATTCGTTACCATCCTAGTAAGGCGAATGTGGTGGCTGATGCCCTGAGTAAGAAGGATAGAGTAAAACCTAAGAGAGTTAGAGCTATAAATATGACCCTTCAGTCGAGTATCAAGGATAGGATACTAGCGGCTCAAAAAGAGGCATTTGATGAGTCTGCAGGATTGCAGAAAGGTTAAGATGAGATTATTGAACTTAGGAATGATGGAGCATTATATTACTTGGATTGAATATAGGTCCCTTTATAGGGTGATGTGAGAACCCTGATAATGGACAAAGCCTATAAATCAAATTACTCTATACACCTAGGAGCTGATAAAGATGTAGCTATTGAACTATAGAGATAGGTATTGGTAGCCGGGTATGAAGAAAGACTTGTTTGAAGGTATGACTTGTTTGAAGGTTAAGGCTGAGCATCAGAGGCCGTCTGGCTTACTACAGCAACTTGAGATTCCCGAATGGAAATAAAAGGAATAGAACAAAAAAAGGCTTATAGATTTTATGATAAGTTGCTAGGAACTAGTGTGGCATGGATAAAAGCTAGGTCATTGTGGACTGATTGACTAAGTCTGCTCATTTTCTACCTATGCGTGAGGATTATAAGATAGAGAGGTTAGCTAGGCTATACTTGAATGAGATTGTTGCTAGGCATGGTGTGCCAATCTTGATCATATCTGATCGTGATAGTCGGTTCACGTCGAGGTTTTGGCAGTCAATGCAAGAGGCATTAGGAACCTATTTAGACATGAATACAGCTTACCACCCTCAGACCGATGGTCAGAGTGAGCGTACTATTCAGACTTTGGAAGACATGCTTAGAGCGTTCGTCCAAGACTTTGGGGGAAGTTAGGATGTTCATCTTCAATTAGTTGAGTTTTCGTATAACAATAGTTATCATTCTAGTGTGAGATGTGCGTCGTTTAAGGCATTGTATAGTAGAAAGTGTCGTTCGCCAATTATGTGGGGTGAGGTTGGGGAAGGTCAGTTGATAGGACCTGAGTTAGTGCAAGAAACCAATGAGAGGATCTCGCAGATTAAGGATAGACTTAAGGCTGCGCGTGATCGTCAGAAAAGTTATGTTGATAAAAGGAGGAAGCCTCTAGAGTTTAGTGTAGGTGACTATGTCTTGCTCAAAGTGTCTCCTTGGAAAGGTATGGTACGCTTTGGGAAGAAGAGGAAATTAGCACCTAGGTTTGTTGGACCTTTTGAGATAACTAAGAAAGTAGGCCCTGTAGCCTACAGGTTAGATTTGCCTAGGGAGTTAGATGGTGTTCATGACACGTTCCATGTGTCAAACCTTAAGAAGTGTTTGGCTGATCTAACACTGTAAGTACCCATGGATAAGATCCAAGTAGATGTTGTGACAACTGTGGTTTGGTCAGTTTGTTTAGAGTTTATTTGAAGTGTTTATGTGTGTTCTTTATGTGTTTTATGTGTTTTGTGAGAGACGTGTATTCGTGCTTGAAGTACATGATTGATGAATCATGGTACTAGTTGAAATGAGATTAAATGGAAATGAGATTATTTGGAAGCTTTGCGTAGTTTCAAATGTCGTATATGTAATTTTCTGTGTACAGTATTTTATTTATATAGTATATATTTATATATATATATATATATAGTTACGTACACAGAAAATTTCAATATACGACATTTGAAACTTCAGCATAAGCTTCCAAATGATCTCATTTCAATTTATCTTTCATTTATTCTAAGTACCTTGATAATAATAATGTACTTCAAGCACGAATAACGTCTCTCACAAAAACACATAAATCACATAAAGAAACACACGATAAACACTTTCAAATAAAATCTAAACAACACTGACACCAAACCACAGTTGTCACAACATCCTACTTGGATCTTATCCATGGGTTTTTCAGTGTTAAGTTCAGACCAAACACTTCTGAATGGTTTGACGCATGGAAGTTGTCATGAACACATCTAACTTCCTAGGCAAAATCTAACCTGTAGGCTGTGGCCTACAGGGCCTACTTGCTTTAGTTATCTCAAAAGCTTTCCAAACTAACCTAGGTGCTAATTTCCTCTTCTTCCCAAAGCGTACCATCTTTAAATGGAGACACTTTGAGCAAAGAACATAGTCACCTACACTAAACTCTAGAGGCTTACTCCTTTTATCCAACTTAATTTTTATGACGATCACGCGAGCCATTATGTCTATCCTTAATCTGCGAGTTCCTTCATTGGTTTCTTGCACTAAACTCAAGGTCCCTTTCAAACTGACCTTCCCAACCTCACCCCACAGTATTGGCGAACGACACCTTTCTTCCATACAATACTCAAACGACAGCACATCTCACACTAGATGATAAACTATTGTTATACGAAAAACTCAAAACTAATGATAAGATGAACGTCATAACTTCCCCCTATATGTCCTAGGACGCAGCTGCTAAGCATGTCTTCCAAAGTCTGAAATTGTACGCTCAGCTCACTCTGACCATCGGTCTCAGATGGGTGGTAAGCCGTACTCAATGTCTAAATAGGTTCTAATGACCTCTTGCATTGATTGCCAATAACGTCTACATGAAACCTAACGACTATCATGATCAGATATGATCAAGATTGGAACACCATTGCTAGCAACAATCTCATTCGAAGTTCATAGCCTAGCTAACCTCGCCATTCTTATTTAATCCTCTCGCAATAGGTTGAATAATGAGCAGACTTAGTCAATCGGTCCCACTATGACCTAGGATCTTTATCATGGCCACATACTCAGTCCTAGGCAAATCTTAGTCATGATTAAATCTATATGCTATTCCTTTTTTTTCCATTCGGTATCTCAAGTTGTGCATGAAGCCAGACCGGCCTCTGATTGACTCAGCCGTAACCTCTTCAAACAAGTCATACCTTCAAACAAGTCTTTCTTCATACCCGGCTACCAATACCTATCTCTAAGGTCATAATACATCTTATCAGCTCCTAGGTGTATAGAGTAATTTGATTTATAGGCTTTGTCCATTATCAGGGTTCTCACATCACCCTATAAAGGGACCTATATTCAATCCAAGTAATATAATGCTCCATCATTCCTAAGTTCAATATTATCTTCTTTACCTTTCGCAATCCCTGCAGACTCATCAAATGCCTTTTTTTAACGCTTGCTTGTATTCCTATCCTTGGATACTCGACTGCGAAGGGTTTCAAATTATAGCTCTAACTCTCTTAGGTTTTACTCTATCCTTCCTACTCAGGGCATCAGCCACCACATTCGCCTTACCAGGATGGTAACGAATTTCACAGTCATAATTACTAAATAACTCTATCTAGTGATGTTGTCGCATATTCAGCTCTTTCTGACTAAAGATATGCTGGAGACTCTTATGATCCATATATATGGACACTTTCTTTGTCCACATTTAACAATAATGTCTCTAAACTATAAACCACAACTGCTCCTAGCTCTTAATCATGGTTGTATAATCTTATCATGAATTTTTCAACTAGCCTAGATGCGGGTTTTCAGGCTATAACCTACCTCTTTGCACCAATCTCTCATCAACCCTATTTCCTAGGTCGGACAGCATCATAATACACACACAAAATCTCTGGTCCCTTCGGGGACAGAGCTAGAATAGGTGCATTTCATTAACTTAACCTTCAAAAGTCTGAAATGCATTATCTGGTCCTCACCTAATCTAAAGGTCTTACTTTTCTAAGTCAAGACCAAGTTACGGCGGCTTCTTAGCTATCTTAGAAAAAGTCCTTAAGAACTACGGTAATATCCAGCCAATCTTAACAAATGAATCGAACCTTAGACAGAGTTCTAGGGCTTTCAATCCTTTTACAGACTTTAATCTTTCTAGGGTATACTGGTGAATCCCTCTTTACCCTTTATTCACATGCCAAGACAACTATACTTTCTCTTAGCCAGAATTTACACTAGAATACATAGGATATAGTTTCTCTTTATTAAGAGAATTCTACAGACTAGGGTCCTGGGTTGCATCTCATGCTCCTCCCGGGTCTTAGAGTAGATTAAGATATAGTCTATAAACACTATAACAAACTTATCAAGATAAGGCCTACAAACTTTGTTCATTAAATCCATGAATACCACTGGTGCGTTAGTCAAACCAAAGGGCATTACTGTGAACTTGAAATATCCATAACGAGTTTTAAAGGTGGTCTTTGGAATATCGTCCTCATGCACTCTTAGCTGATGGTAACAGAACCTAAGGTCTATCTTAGAGAAGTACTGCGATCCTTGAAGTTAATCGAACAGGTCGTCTATCCTAGGGAGTGGATAACAGTTCTTAAAGGTCAACTTATTTAGTTCTCTATAGTCAATATACATCTTAAAGGACCTGTCCTTTTTCTTAATGAACAATACTGGTGCTCCCCAAGGCGAAAAGCTTGGTCGAATGAAACCTTTGTCATAGAGTTTCTTGAGTTGTCCCGACAACTCCTCTAATTCAGAAGGTGAAAAACGATAGGGAGACTTTGCAACCGGCGTTGCTCCAGGCATTAACTCAATCCGAAACTCAATTTCTCAAACCGGCGGTAATCCAGATAGATCATCCGAAAATACCTTGGGAAAATCTCTCATTACCATGATCTCTTCCTGTTTCTTCTCGTTAGCCTTAGTACTCATTAACTGCCTCATCTTTTCTTTAGGTTTTTCTCTTAATACCCTAAGCACCTTTCCATCTAGTAATGGTATCTTCACTACTTTCTCATGAAAAATTATCTCAGCCTTATGGTCAGACAACCCAACCCATTCTATGATTTACATCAAAAACTCTCGCTTCTAAGGGTATTAGTTAATTTACAAATATGTGACCTTTTATTTCTAGTTTAGCACTCCTGATTACTTTATCATAATCTTACTAGCTGCCCGCATACGCTATCTTAATCATAATAAACTGCCGAAAACCCTAAACATTGAGGATTCTATATTTAAACAGTGTATAAAAGTAGTAGAACAAAGCTATACGTCGGCACTTAAGTCAAATAAGGTAGTGCTTAGTGGTATTTTAGAAGTAAACGTACTCTCGTCATGATGTTCAGGGGTCCTGGAAGCCTCCTCTACTGCCCAACATGAATGCCATACCCCTAGCTTGGTTTCCTTGGTTTCTACGACCCTAACACCCATTAACAGCCATGACTTGGTTCTGATGGTTCCCCCTTGGCCTTTGAGCCTGATTAAACCTAGGACAAGCTAACTTGATATGATCGGTACTACCATACTTATAATAGGTTCTAGCAACTGGGTTTCTAGCATTGATGGGGTTTACATTCCTAGGCACCACTCTATAATCTCTAGCAAAATGTCCTAAGCGGTTATAGTTGAAACAACTACGACAAGGTGTTTCAGGTGGATGGTGATAGCTACAGGTGGTACACTTGGGTTTCGTACCCTTGTAACCTCCCTAACAGGGTTTCTGGTCATATCAAAAGCATTTCCCATTCTAGTCCTCTTGTTATCATCCCTTTCATTCCTATCCTTACTAGGTTCTCCCATATTTCCTCTCTTCTCAGGGTTCTTTTTTATTGTCTCATTCCTAAGTGCCTCATCAGTCAATGTGCCAGCTATCTACACGACCTTTTGGATGGTCTTTGGCTCTGTTTCTGCCACCATTCCTCGAATTTGTAGAGCAAGGCCATACACATACCTTCCAATCCTCTTGCCTTTCGAGGTTACTAAGTGAGGAACTAACCTAGCCAACTCATGAAACCTATCAATATATGCAGCATGGCCAGCCCTGACCATGGCATGATTCTACAATTCAGTTTCCAACTTTTGCATCTCATTACTAGGGCAAAATTCCTCTCTAGTCAAACTCTTAAAGTCTTCCCAAGACATACCTATAGCGGCTTCTCAACCTCGTATGTAGATTTGAGAATTCCACCACGTGAGAGCCTTACCAACCAATAAACCAGTAGTGTACTTCACCTCTTGACTATCCCTACATCAACTCATATCCTAAACTGGCTCCATTTTCTCAATCCAATAGGTATATACTGTAGCACCTCCCTTACCATCATACTCCTTAGGGTTACAAGATAAGAACTCCTTATAGGTGCAACCCCTACTAACATCACCCCGGATGTTGTCATTGATGACATCACCATTTTGATTCCTACCATTTCCTTGACCTTTACCTTGGTTACCTACTTGGGCTACAATAGTGGGGAGTAAATTCTGCAACTGCTGTGCAATGATGGTGGAGAAGTCAGGGACTTTGTTAACACCATCATTCACCTTACTACCCTGACCACCTACTTGGCCACCCTGACCATCAATCCTACCATCACCCTAATTACCAAAATGACCTCTAGTCCTACCACTACTACTACTAGCTCGTCCACCCGTTCCCCCTCCTTGTGATGCGACAGTAGGTCGGCCAGCACTTTGGGTCATCATCGTAGGCGGCATTATCTACACGAGGGAGAACATGGGCAACGTTAGGTAGGTAGGACAGTCAATACGCATAGGATAGCTTAATATACTATACCATACATCATGCGGTCCTAAGGTATCAACACTAATTTGTGCGGACGATAATACTAAATATGCGTGAGTCATGATATGTTTATAATTACGTTGGCCACCGTATTTATACCCGTATCCTTTCCTAGTTGTACTTAGTATTAGGCTCACACATTTCAATAAATGACTTAACTAATGCTATATATACTCTATAACCACATAAACACGTATAAGCGGGACACCGCACACATAGATCCTATAATGCAACTATATAAAGGTTCCTAGGTTATAGACTAAGCCAAACCACCTAGTTCTCTATAACCTTGGCTCTAATTACCATTCTGTCACACCCCGTCAGCGAACACGGGAATGCGACGTAATGATCAATCACAACACAAGATACAAAATAGAGAAAACTAAGATGCATAAATGAAGAGTGTCATGATGACCATCAACCTCAATATAACCTTGAGTGATGTCCCAAATCAATTATCACATTTTCACATAGTAGCCAATTTTATTACAAACTTAAGGCACATGCAGGGGGACCCATAAAATCCTTATTCGATCCTCAAGAAAACCAAATCCAAAGTGTACATCAAATGCAAGACTTTTCAAGCAAGATTCCTATAGAATTCTCTAAAGTCTGCTACAAGCACCATACTTTAACGATCATTAATTTCACCTAAAAATGATACTCGAAAACGTCAGCAATAATGTTGGTGAGCTCGTAGGTTTTGACTCAAAACTCAGTCGTTGTGCCAATATTTTCAACAGTTGGACAATTGTGCTATATGACATATATGCAAACAAACCCATGACTTAGCATCCCATCTAATCATGTACCAAGACCTAGCATCCCCGATAGTCTTATTACTAGCGCGTACCAATGCTCTTAGGGTCACAACCCCAATGACATACCACATCTAAAGCTTACCAGCTGGAGAAAATTAGGGTGAAGAATACAACACTTGCCATGCCAAACATAGTGCATGCAAGTAAGATCAAATTACACATATTCACATAGCAGTCATAAGCGCATATATTATCCCAAAAACAAAACCAAGTTTCACATAGTTTAGAAAACAGTTCAAAACACATTTGAGTATCATTTTCCCTCAACGGAAAAATAGTAAAAATAGGACTACAAGAACTCACCTCAAACAAACTGTCTCCACAGAAATATCAATATCACACAAGCAAATGCTACGACGTCCGCACACGACCTAGTCCAGTCAATGTCCCATTTTAAATCATTCATTTCCAAACAGTTTTCCTGGTTTCGATGCATAGAGGTTAGATGTGTTGTACGATTATCTTAAACGTTTTAGTGGTGTGATGGTTGACGACATGACTCCACAATACCATATCAAACCCATATCTGAGTACAATATACTTATACTTATACTATTTAGCAAAATAGTTAAGTAATATAAGTAAATATTTATAATAAATAATTATAAATATACTTCGATAGGTCCATTCGGTACACTTAGTTACCATAAATACATCGTTTATACTATACGAAATAGAACGTTTATGTTTACTAAACATTTTGGAAAAGTTTTGAGAAAATTTATATTTTTTGTCTTTTAGTCGACTTATTAAAATAATAAAATAATATTTTATTATTAAAAATGAAATTTACGTTTTAAGTAAAAATTCTAAGTATAGACTTTTACAAAAATTTCAACATGACCCGTACATTTATATGACGTTTTCCAAGGTTATCAAACATTATTTTCAAACAATTTTAACATTTCGACACTTTCCGAACCAATTTCAAAAAATCACTTTACACCATGTTTACCAAGATACTTTTTCAAAACGACTTTCCATAAAATTTCACAACTACTTTTTACTTCCCAAAAGCTCGTCAAAACTCCCAAAATAACTAGTTAATGCTTATTGGGCTTTAAGGCCCAATAAGGGTCCATTAGACTTTTTATGTATCCAAAATACGTTCTAAGCCCAAAACCAAGGCCTAATAGTGTGTATAAGCTCAAACCAATAAGTAAATAAGTAATCCGGACCACAATAAGCCATCAATAAGCCACGGCTTATGGTTGCTTATTGGGCCGTGAGCCCTTATGCTCAAAAATATATATACTAAGCTTAAAAATAAGCTAATAAGCTATGTATTGCACTTGGTTAACACCATAAGCTATAATATAAGTCCACGAAAATATGGCATACTAGGATAATAACCAAAAATACCCTTCTTGTATTTCCT
>BQNB010156236.1:0-15290 GCA_026074375.1 Tanacetum coccineum | reverse complement strand
AAATCTGAGAGAATCTTCTAATTCTTATCTTTTGAAGACTTCTACAATGACGACTTTGGTCCTTCTTGTTTTCATCTTGGTAATTCATTATTTTGTCTTTATCAACTCAAATATAATTCCCAACAAGCTCACTCGAAAAGCTCTAAATCGAAAACAATATAAAATAAGCTAGTCTAAATAAGCTATGGAAGTAGCTTATTATAATATAAGCTTAGGAGATGGGATCCAAAAATAAGCTATAAGCATGAGCTTATTTGGAAATAATCAAACGAAGAGAGAGAGAGTAGAAGAATAAGCATAAAAAGAAAATAAGCATTAAGAAATAATAAGCATTTAATAAAAACCAACCTTAAACATCTTCATTAATAAGAATCTTGATTACAATAAGCTATAAAAGCTTTTACAATAAGCTAAAAATTATACTATACTACTCCTAAATCTACACCTACTACTAAATTGAAAATAAACTCATTCTAACACACTTATTGAGCTGCTGCGTCTGATGTTTTATAGCCTCTAAGTGGGAGGGGTATTTTCGTCCTTTTAGGTCATCCACCACTCATATTGCAAGATCTGAGGGTATTATAATCTTTTTGCTCTTCACCAACCGCCTCTTATTGCCCATGATTGGCACGGATTCACGCACTCTGACCTCGTACTGACACACGCCTCCTCGGACTGACACACGCCAGATGCCACATGTCACCACCTGAGTGGTGCCACGTGGCCTGCCAGCCGTCACCGAAGCCACCACCGGTCAACGGTGGTCAACGGCGGGCGGGACCCCGTCGGACCACCGGTCAACGGCGGCAGACCACCGTCGGACCGCCGCCGGACCACCGGTCAACGGTGGTTGACTGCTAGTCAACCGATGGGTCATGGCGGGTCTTGGGCCGGGTCTGGATCGGGTCTGGATCGGGTCGGGTCTAGGTCCGTCACGTGGCATGCCACGTGGTGCCACGTGTCAGCTGACGTGACGTGAAGGGGATATAACCCTTCTGCGTGAATCGAACCCACGACCTCCCAAAAAGAGTCTCAAAGGAAACCACAAGACCAACTGCGCTAGGCAGTGGTCTTGTTATATATATACAATATTATTTACTTACATTATTTGGCCAAGTTTATTTATTCTAGCATTAAAGGTTCAAACAGGGACAAAAAAGGTTCAAAATAAAAAGGTTCAAATATGAAAGGCCGGTACCGTTAGACTCAGAATTTCATGCTCTTTCCAATGGTGTGATCGAGGAAAATTAACGACTTCTTTCGACCCGATTAACGTGAAAACGTCATCGAAAAGTCACCCGAAAAAGTACCGTTTTTGATTTTGTTTTTCAATCATTTGTACCTGTAAGACATAAAAACACAATACAAACATATTTGTAAAATTTTTATCCATATTTTAGTGTTTTTGTCCGTTTATTAGCATTTTTTGGAGTACAAATGATGTGTGTTTGAGCACATATCAGGGCAACATGTGCAGGTAACCGCAAACATAGCTTTAAAATTGTTTCTGTTTAAAAAAATATATATAATCACTTTCAACAAACTAAAGACATACATTTAATATAGATTTCCATTCTACACCCACACGAGTGCTAGAACCGAATACTGGAGCTCCTATAAAACAGAACATCACAGCTTCGACGTCCAGGCAACCATTTCCCCATTCAGAATTCAGGATGCTAGGTAATCAGTTTACACACGGGACCTGAAACCACTGTTCCTTTTTAAAATGTTGATGACATCAAATAACGTCTATTTTATAGCACCATTTATCTCATGTTATTGACCCATTTTGTATAGTTATTACAAAGAATTGTTACTTAATCATTTATATTTGAGAATTGCAGTAATTATGGGAGTTATTGGGGGGTGTCTCACTACTCCCGTGGAAAGTAGTTTGGCGAGGAAACCTTGGAAAGTTGAAGAAGGTGTAGGGCCGTCGAGGGGATGAGGGTTGATTGAATGAATTTGAAAGTTGCAAAAGGCGTGCATTCTGGAGCTAGTGCTTAAATGAAGATATTTTGAAGATTGCTATTCTGAAGACCAATACGCCGTATCCATCAAGGAAGATACGGTGTGTCCGTACCTGCACTCACCAAAGACCACAGAGGAATAAAGATCAATACGCCGTATCCATAGGACTCAATACGCCGTATTCAAGATATAGAATCAATATAATATTCTGGAAGATATCAAGCGTGGTACCTACTCCAAGAAATCCCCAATACGCCGTATCCTATCTCTTTGGATTACGTCTCGTATCCAACCGAATCCAGGACCTTATTAATAGAATAAACTCAAAAAACGACGATTTATGTGTGCACTAAATCGTATCTCGATACCTAAACCATTAAAAAGTCGATTTTATTAGTTCAGATCTAACTTATTTACTTCTTTCGGAACGGAGGAAAAAGAGTTTAGAAGAGGGTGAGCAAACGTATTCAAATTCCGTAGGAGACAACGTTTGTAATTGTATACTTTAGTAATCGTTTAGTTTTTGGTATCATTCGTTAACTCGGTTAGTTTACCTTGGCTAAATAATTGCTCTTGTATTTATTATGACGTTTGAAAGGTATACTGCGGGTTATTAGCCATTATTATGAAGATCTGAATGTTTGGTATTTGTTTATCTCGATTTCTTGATTTATCGTTGTATGCTTGTTTATGTTTATCAATTTATACTTGTTTACGCGCTTTTGTAGATGACCTATCATTCAACTGGATCTAGTAAAGCGGACCAAGTAGATCTAGAGTCCGGGATATCTCTCCATATAGTAATCTATACATCTAGAATCATAGTTACATAAATATTGTCCTTCTAAGTCTGTGTCTAGGATACGCTTCAGGCTTAACTAGTTAATTGGATATTGCCAATGGTTTATTGATCGTGTTGACTAGCAGGTGACCTAGATAATTCAACAAGTAACGTTCTAATTCCATTGGATAGTTGGACAAGTGGACTACTAGTGTATAAATTGCCATTAAACGGTAAGTGGGTAAAGTCTCTATGAGCTAGGGTTTAACAAGATCACCATTGCTTTAATCCCTAAGATAGATTATGTTATCCCAAGATAATAAGCTATCCAAACACAAGATAAGGCATACCAATAAGCAAAATAGAAAAGAGAAAAGTGAGAAGGAAAAGATAGAAGATTAGATTAAGATGAAAGAGTAGGATGGGAGGTTTTACACACACACATAAACTATGCAAATGAAAACCAACACCCTCTCTATGTGTGGAGAGGGTCCTTTTATACCCAATGCCAACTAGTAGGCGTATGGGCTTTCTACATAGGCCGGGCTTGGCATATCTTGGGGTTTGAGCCCGAAACACGGACAATATTAGATTACCAACCAAGCCCGTTGAACCCGACTAGCCTATTACAATACAAGACCTAGTTTAACTTTGTAAGACCGATAACATTCATGTTTGACTTAATATAATTAAGGCTAACAATCTCCCCCAATGTTGAGGTCTCTTTCTTCAAACTCCTCCGTACCACTGATGACATTCTTGTAGGAGTTTGCTTTGATTTATCTTGTCTCCCTTGGGTTGAAGAATATGACTTTTGTCGTTTATGCTTTGCCTTTCTTGTTTTGTCTTGTCTTGTTTGTAACGGCTTTGTTCATTCTGTTTGTGATCTTGAATTTTTGAGCCTTTATGTTTGACTTTGAGTTCTTGAGATCGTTATCTTGCATATCTCCTTGACATGAATATTCTGATTTTGACTTCCTTTGATCAACTTGTACTCTTGATAACATGCTCATACTTGTTACATTCTTGTTTGACATATATGATTATAAGTCTAACAATCTTCCCCAAATAGACTATTCTTTATTTGACTTTGAGGCTCTTTGATGGTGGGGAAGTTTAGAATCAACTATCTTGATGTTGAACGATTGACTTTGAAAGCTTGAGTATGAGCATGTGGTTTATGAATCCGACTTCGCTTGAGTTCGGTTGCATTAACCTCCGGTTTCCCGTTTTATAGTATAAATACTATACCTGTGATCAGGTAGATTCAAAGAATCTCCTTGACAGGGTTTCCAGCTCAAAGCGTAGGATCTTCTAACACAGATGTATTAGATTCACCATGCTTGCTAGTTCTCATTACCGGAACGTCTCAAAGCAGACAACACGGTAAGAGTGAATCAGATAGTTACTATCTTTCTGATTAAGTCGTCAATTCATTTACTGGACCAAAATTGATATCCAGTTATCACAAGCTTGATTCATATAGAATCTTGCAAGTCACCTACCAAGAGCTTGTTTGATGTTGGCTCAAGCAGGATTTCCATCTTCACTGTGAATACTTAAGTATCACTCGGATGTTCTGGCAAGATCTCAAGGATAATGCGTAGGACTCTTTGTTACAACTTGTGAACTTTGTGGTGTTCAACAAGTGTATTTTGACATTGTGTCCTAATGAGATTTATAATTTGATCTCTTCTTGGCTCTAGACTCGATTTGTGCACTTTTGGTTTTAGTAATCGGAGGCTGGAGCAGACTGCCACCTATTCAATATCAACAATCTCGGAGTGAGATGTCAATAGATAACGTGTGTATCTCCGTGACAAATGAGACAAGTTTCTTTTGAGAGAAACTCGAATGGCTGGGAAGGGTTATGCATTGCATCACTGGGTCCATGATGTCGTCTTTAATATCAACAATCATCTGTGTGATTTTGATAGATTATGTATTGACCCGGTTTCTGCCTAAGGTGTAAGGAGGGAAGAGGGCTTATTCTTTTCACCCTTTATCCATACATTTCTTTTAATCTTTCAACCCCTTCAATGCTTACCAAGACGTCATTACTAACACCTTGTTTGTAGATTTGTTCAGTGTTAGCTCATCTTAGGTCTGCATTTGTTCCCTTATTACACATTCTTCTCCAATCATACCTAAGGACTGCTCTTTCTAACTATGGAGTGTCCTTGGTAGATCCCTCGGTTCTGGTTGGATCTTTTTTTAATGTTTTTTTTTTTTTTTTTTTTTTTTTTTTTATTATTTTTTTTTTTATTTTTTTTGTTTTGAAATATTTTTTTTTTTGTAGGACTTATACTAGCCATAACACTTTGACTTCAGAATCGTCGTGAAATAATAGTTGTTTGGGTATAGAGATCGACATAAAAACCATTTTTTGACATGTTATTTTCAAATACTCCCCCTACCACATGTGCTCCGAGATTCGAAATTGTTTTTAGCACATGAAGGAAAGTGTTGCCACTTCGAGTTCTTAAGATCAATTCATCTATAACTATTTTAATCAATTTTCTCACCTTATTTTAAAATAATAAAACAACTTAGTAATTTAAAATATCAATGATTTAAAATTTGAATGAAAATTCCATGGGGAGAAAAAATTATACCACGATCTAGCATGAATTCAGATTCTGATAGCTTCCCTTTACAGTATATTGTGGGATACCTATATTTATTAAACTTGACATTGGAATGAAAAATTGAATATGACACCACAAAATGTGATGGACGGAGTGAGGATGCCTTAGTGAACAATGTATATTAATAATTGACATTATAGTTTCCAACCATTTTAATTTCACCAAAAGTGTTTGAGATACATAAAAATGAGCATTTTATGAGATGTACCCAACACATTAAAAGGCTTTGTTTTAAAAAAGCTCCCCCTCAGAAATTGATTCACATAAAATGACATTCTACGTACTACAATTCTTTGAAAATTATTCGAGAAAGGGAGTGTTGAACACACAATTTTAACAAATTCCACTTTTTATGGAAAAATACTACAAATTATATTGTAGATAATTTGACATTGAAAGTTCTTTTTGAAAAATTGTGTTCAACGATTTTAAAAACATGATAGAAGACTTCTCTTCTATTTTAGAGTAAGCGTTACTGACGGCGTACATTCCTGAATCATTCGAGGACGGAGTTATGCACTGAAATGTACATAAGTTCATTGAGAAAAAATTTAGGAAATGACATGTTTTGAAAAGCATTTGAAAACTTCGCATCGAACTTCATTTACACGCCCGTGTCGATGTTAATCAACATTTCTAGGTACGTAAATGTTATCGATTCCAAGAGACATGTCGAGAAGATTCTTTTTGGTATTTTTGAAAATTTTCTGATTTTATATTTTGTTTTTCTAGGTTTTATATTTTTCTATTTTCTTTTTGTTGGTTTTATATTTTTGTATTTTCTTTTTCAAAATTTTTATAAATCAAAAATAAAGAGAGAATAAAAATATTTACAAATTGAAGTTTCCATTAGCAGTGACAGTTGTAGCTAGAGTTGAAGTGGATGAAGTTGAATCAGGTTGTTGGGTTTTTTTGGGGGGGGGGGGACGGGGTTTTTTATTTGATTGCATCAGTATAGTGACAGCGGAAGGGGGGGTGTGTGGACTTTAAAACAACTTGATTTTCTCCATTGAAATATTCGTCGAACAAAGACGAATAGCAAATCCAGCTCATTTGACGTTGTTACTGTCTCAGCTGCTTGATGAACTTCTGTTGACACTGTGGTGCGAGGCTTGAACCGTTTTGTTCAAACGTCATTTGACATTGAGGATCGAGGCCTGAACTGTTGTGAACAGACGTCATTTGACATTGAGGATTGAGGCCTGAACTGTTGTGAACAGGACGTATAATGACATTGAGGATTGAGGCTCTGAACTGTTGTGAACAAACGTCATTGACATGAGGATTGAGGCCTTGAACTGTTGTGACAGACGTCATTTGAATTGAGGTTTGAGGCTTGATTCTGTTGTGATAAACGTCATTTGATGTTAGTTCATCTTTTTGTGGATACCATTCTGGCACTGAGTTTTGAGATATCATCTTTTTCAGACCCCTACGCTGAGATTTTCTGCTTTACATGTGTATAATGCACCTGCACTTAAGTCAATTATTTGTGCTTGTTGACCATTAAGAGATGTACCTGCACTTAACTCAGAGTTGTTTGCAACCAAAAATATTTGGGATATCTACATTGGAAACCATGTGGGGGTTCAACCTGTCACCTTGGTTGTGCAAGAGTTGAAATAACTTTCCTGTAGGAATCCACCTAAGACCAATAGTTTTGAAAATTCTACCAGTGGGTTTCCACCTAAGATCAGATCTAGAAGATATTTTCTCATACACAGCGGAAGACTTATTAGGAGAAAACTATCTCTTGTAAGATCTTGCCTGACCTGTTTTGAGTATGACTCTTTTGATCTACGGGTTTGTTACTGTTTCTGGTCTTATGGGATTGAATCTTAGCACGTGAGTTTACTTCCTTCAGGAGTTTTGTTATACAAGCATCATGATTTGCATTAAAGACACACTTATGACATGTAGAACAAACAAAGTTTTTGGAATCTGAAAAAGAACTAGAACTCTTAGAGTGATCTGCTTTGGGCACAGCCGTTATCGTAACGCGACTACTCTTAGATACAGGCAAACTCCTAGATGTTTGACTGTTGCTCCTAGGGTTTGGTTTCCTATCATCAGTAGTGGTTTGAATTCTCGCAGAAGTAGGCACACTAGTTGTTGAGTTCCTATCTCTTTCTTGTATCTTTTTCTTAGCTGCATCTAGATAGTGATTATGAACCATGTCATTTGAACTAAATCTTGGCATGTTCTTAGAACTATTTCTAGATGAGCTAGATGCAATCATGTGATCAGGTTTTGCAAAGGTGGATTCTCTTTTCTTAGGCAAATAATGTTGAGTGACTGGTTTTGACAAATTCTTGTTCACATCAACTTGGGAGGCAAACCGTTGTTTTGACATTTGAGCCCTTTCGGATTTAAACGCATTCGGTTGTCTAACAACTGATTGGTTTCTTAGTGATGGTAACACCGGTTTCCCCAAGACTGATGTTTTATCAAACTTAGTATCTACACTATATCCTTTTAACTTCCTTAAGTCATTTTTTAAAGCAGCAATTGCAAAAACCTTTTCCTGAATCTGAGCTTTTAATTCAGCATTATTAGCAAGCAAAGATGTTGTCTGTTCTGTAGTCTTAGATCTCGTGATTTTAATAGAATCATACAAATCTTTGTAATGCTGTTTCAAAGTCTCATTTTCCTTACGTAATGTAGCCACACTATGTTCTAATTCGATGTTCTTGTTTAAGTACATCAATTTTCCTCTTTCAATCTTGCTTTATTACTTGTTTCATTCAAAATTTGACCGTGTTGCCATGATTTTAAAGATTGATTTTGATCAATTTAAGTTCAGAGCATGCAAGTGCTTCATTCTTGAAAAATCTTTTTGAAATTGTGGCAAGGAACTGTCTTTTTGAGTGGCAAAATATTTTCAGACTGAGTGATTGTTTTTTGAGTATTCAGTTGTTGGTTATCAGGTGTTGACTCAAGCATAGGACTTTTAACTTGAACATGTTTCAGGATACTGGTCAAAACCCTTCCTTCATTAATTGATTTCAGGTTGCTTCAGTATGATGTTGTCGTTAGCAAAGATATTGCATTCAGCAGTCAATATGTACCCACAGCATTGGACTCTTCATCATAAATGGGTTCTGATATCTGCATCATTCGGCAATCTGTATCATTCCTCTGACCTGCTGCTTCATCTTGCACTATTGAGTCTGTCCTAATGCTTTCTGTGTTAACCAAATCAGCATCCAATGCTTTACCCGTATCAATCTTACTCTCTTGCGTCTGCACCTGTCTTTTATTCACCCTTCTTTCATACTGTCTTTGATGACGTGTTCTTTCAGCAACGGACTTATTAAACATTACCATGTGTTGGAGTAGTGTATCTCTGAAGTGTTTGAGCCTCGATTCCAGTGCTGATATTCAACGAAGTACGTGTCTGTCATTTGACTGTCATAATCCAATGTAAACTTTGAATCGATGAACTTTTGGAACTGGTTGTTTACCACCCAAAAGGCTGTCATGGATCCATCTTCTTGAAATTCATCTTTGTCAAGTTGCTTTTGTAGTTGATCTACGTTGAGGAGCATTGTTCTTGTGAAAGTATCAACATCTTGACCAAAGAGTGACATGAATGCCCGTTTGAATCCATGTTCGATGCGAGTGCCTTTTAAGTCATCTTTTGAAAGAACTTGAAGGTGTGAATGAAGAGATCAAAAATATGCCATGCATCTTTCTTTTGCTTTTGACATTTGTATTTTGATTTGTATGCAATCTTTTGTTTCAGAAGTCAAGCTGCGTTCCTTTACTTAATTTGTGGATGCATTTCTGAATTACTGTCTTCTTTCTTAGAACAAGTGTTTTGTATGACAACTAAATCAACTTTCAATGAATCAACATTCAATGCTGGAATTGGATTTGAATGATCTTCTTGTGTTTGCATCAACTTCTTTTGTTTCAACAATTGTGGAGTTCGTTGTTGATGAAGAATTAACTCAAGCATGTATTTCCCGAGGGAATCCATGTTAAAGATCATTGCGTCACAAATCTTGACCATTCTGGTTGAAGTTGTTGAAGAAATTGAACATTCACTTGCATTGGTGAAACTTGCAAGTTGTTCCTTGTCAACTCATTCATCAGTTTATAAAACCGGGAGTAATAAGACTCCATGGATTCTCCATCTCGAGAAGTAAATTTCCCAAATTCCCAGAATAGATTGGTCTTTACATCTTGTACGTTCAACGATTCCCCTTGTTGTAGCCTTTCAATGGCTGTCCACATCTCCTTTGCTGTGTTACATGCATCAACAGTTGAGTAAATTTCATCCCCAATACCAGTCAGAATCAAGAAAATAGCTTCCTTTTCAGCTTGAAAGTAAAGTTTGTTCTCTGCTGTCATGTTGTGTATTGTCTCTACTTCTTCATGTGCAGCTACTGGTAGAATGTTCTCTGCTGCTTCAACTGCTGCAATGAGTACGTTCGTAGGCATATATGGACCGTCAAAGATGCACTTCCTCAGATATTCACCATTCGATTTAGTGTCAAGGTATCGTAGAAAACGCGAATGCCACTGAGAATATCTTCCTGGTCCAAGCATCGGTGGACGCTCTTTTGAACCAGCTGCCATTATATTGTTATGCATTTGGCTATCTGTGGAGGATGTGTTAACTGGAGTAGACATGATGAATGAATAGTTATTAATTATGAAGTGTGAATGATTTTGTTGGATCTTAAGTGGATATGATGTGATTGAAGTTGTGGTTGTGTAAGCAATTCACGTTCACGGGATTTTACACGTCTATGATTAAAACCGATAAATGAATTAACGGGATTTTACAGAATCAATAGAAAACCGTGAATGATTTGATTCGGAATCAGCGGCGAAAAATTCCAAAAAAAGAAAAAAAAACTGAAAAGTGTCAATAAATCATAGAAAACGATGTTTTTGGCCTTCGAAAAATCCTTAACTAGCTAAAGGGTGGTTACAGCGTGATCCGTCTCGTTTTTCTCTTCGATTTGAGAGGTCACGGGCCTAAAACGGACTTACGGATCAAAAGTTATGGCTGTTTTACTGAAACCCTTTTCGTCACACAAGTTTTCTAAAAAAAATTTCCGTTCGGTCCAAAAAAAAAATTTGCTCGTTCGATTCCACTCGTTCGATTCCGCTCGTTCGATCCGCTCGTTCGAGTCCGCTCGTTCGGTTCAAACTAAAAGTCACTCGTTCGATCCAAACTAAAAGTCACTCGTTCGATCCAAACTAAAAGTCACTCGTTCGATCCAAACTAAAAGTCACTCGTTCGATCCAAACTAAAAGTCACTCGTTCGATCCAAACTAAAAGTCACTCGTTCGATCCAAACTAAAAGTCACTCGTTCGATTCACTCTTGTTCGATCCTCCTAGTTCGATCCTTGAAGGAGTAAGCTCGTTCGGTCCTTGAAGGAGTAAACTCGTTCGCTCTCAAAAGAGAATTTTGCTCGTTCGATTGAGACACCAAGAACTCGTTCGGTCCAAACACGTATGTTGCTCGATTCTTTGCTTCTTTCCGTCCTTGCGAGTTACACAGCAACCAAAAAAAAACCACAAGTAGACGCTGTTGAAGCCTATGAACTACAAGCACGAAACCACGACGAAACCACAAAAAAAATTACAAACACGAAAACTAACAAACACTAACCACCGTGGCGACATGATACCAAATGTTAATTCCCAAAAGTTAATCCATTACATAATAAGCACTATCCAATAAGCAAAATTAGTAGGAAAGAGTAAGGCGAAAAGTTGGAAGATTTATTAGAGAGAAAACTGAGATGGAAGAATTAACACACACATACAAGTGATGATGATGGTAACCAACACCTCTCCATGTGTGGGAGAGGGTCCTTTTTTACCCCTTGAGCCATGAGTGGCCTGTGGGCTTTCTAACTTGACGGGCTTGGCTTTTCTTGGGCTTAGAGCCCGAAACATGGACAATATTAGATTACAATCCAAGCCCGTTGAACCCGACTAGCCTATTACTTAACAAGACTAATTATGACTGATAAGACTGATAACATTCTTGTTCGACTTATATAAAATTAAGGCTAACAAGTTCCCCAAGGCGAAGTACTTGGTTGGATAAAACCTCTGTCTGCTAACTCTTGAAGTTGGTTTGATAGTTTCTGCATTTCTGAAGGATCTAATTTGTAAGGTGCTCGGGCTACAGGTGTCGCTCCTGAAATTAAATTGATTTGAAATTCTACTTGGCGAACTGGGGGAAGGCCAGGTAGATTTTTAGGAAAAATTTTTGGAAATTTTCTGACTACTGGTATGTCTTCTAGTCATTTTTCGTATTACTTGGGCTATGAAAACTTGACATCCCTTGGATATATACCTTTCGGTTTTTATACAGGATATGAGGTTTAGTCGAGTTTTACTTCGATCGCCTCAGATAATCAAAGTTTCACCGTCGATTGGGATGTTGATTACTTTTTCTAGCATGATACTTGGATAACCAATCCATACCAATCATGACGTCGAAACTATCGAGTTTAAATGGCATAAGATCAATTTCAAAAGGTTGGTTTAACAAAATCAGGGTGCAACCTTGGATGACGGTATTATAAAACAACGAGGTATAACGGGATTATAACTGTATTAAATCATGAACAACTTGCTTCCATACTTTACATAGTCAAAATTTGACAAGTGTTATTATTTGTACCACATATCCCGTGGTTAGGTTCTAACAAAAGTTATAACTAGAATCTAATCTAGTAGTTTAAGGGTCCTTTGTTTTTGCAGTTTCTGGTCTGATGACCCACCTTGTTGCAAGTCTGACACTTGACAGTGCAAATTCCTGTGTGATGTAGGGTGCATCTTGTACACCAAGGAAGGTTTCCTGCTTATCTTTTGTTTTCAGTATACTTTTTGTTCTTAGTCGAGGTGGCAGCATGAGTCCTGACACTTTTTTGCCTTCTATTCTGCTGTCGGTGGTAATCATTGTTACGGTTGTTGTTACAGTAGTTGTTGTTGTTGCTGGTAGCGTTCCTTCTATCATCAAACTTTCGTTTGTGGTCATTGGTTCCTTGCCCAGAACCATGCTTTAGTACCTGATCCATTAACCTCTAGGCTATGTTGGCAACTTCTTCCAGAGTTGCGGCAATACTATCAGTAACTAATTTCCTGATGGCGGCCTGAGTCATTGTTGATGTTGCAGATGTTGATGTCCTTTTGGGAGCCATTCTATCAACATTTACAAAATATGAATGATATCACAAGTTATTGTCAAAATTTTCATACATAATTGTATTGAAATCATTTGACATAGCATTGTATGGATTCTTATTTTTGACACAAGTTCTAACAAAGTAATACATATATTTTGGTATTACATTGCAGGATATAATGGAAAATTTATGGAATTTAAGATTTCCAGAAATGAACATTCTAACAAGCATCTAACTTATTAGATTCCTCGGGGACTGGTTCACTTCCCAGTAGTCGTGGTATGATCCATAATGAGTTATCTAAGTCTGTGAAGATAGCCTCATCAAAGGGGTAATCTGGTGGTGATGTAGTTGACCTAACCGGTGATGAATATCCTACTGATGAAGATGGAGTTATTAGAATGGGTGATTCGACAGGAGTCTAAGTGTCTTTAGTGAATCAAACATTGGTGATAGTGATAACACTGAAGATGGAGGCACAATAGTTAGGGGTGGAATAGTAACTTATGGTGGACTAATGGCATCATATGCTTGCATGACCTTCATATAGGGGTCATTATGAAAAAGTGAAAGAGTTGGTGAAGCTATTGGAACTAAACCAGATGAATTATTTGAAGATTCAGAAGAAGTATTTCCCGATGAAGCTGGGAAATAGTCCGGGGAAGCCGGGATATAGTCCGAAAAGTTAGAGGAAAAAACATCCTCAATATCGGAAGTAGGGTGGTTGGGAGAAGACATCACTCTGTTAACAACCCAGTGGTAAATAACATAAGTTATTTATATAATAGTATAATAGTTATGTATCTTTACATACTATTTGGGAGATGTAGTGGCACAGAGGACTTTCTTGGATGGAAAAAGAAAAGTAGTTATAGTTAAGGTTTTAACCTTGTTCTCTATAACCGTGGCTCTTGATACCAATCTGTAACACCCCCATTTTGACAAATATAGCAGCGGAAGCTAATCTGGGGTATTACTTCATAGTACAACAGACATAATCATAGAAAATGACTCAAAAGAGACGTTTTGAAAATTTAGTTATCATTCAATATTATATCAGAGTTTTACAAAAGGAGGTCCCAAAATCTATATGAAAACATAAAGTTTGAATGATAACAGTTTTGCCATCTTCAAGTCCGTGCCACTCCGTGCCATAAGTTGCTCAATTACCTGAGATAAACATGCTAAAAAGATCAACACAATGGTTGAGTGAAATTCATAGGTTTATGATAAATAGTTTGAATACAAGTCATAGTGGGCTACGTTGTTATACACCCATAGTTTGTAATAATTGCATATATGGTATGTGTTAAATCACATACCTTTTCTATTATAAAAACGAGCCCAAATAACCAAAAACGTGTGAAAAATACAATGTATATGCTTGTTTTTGTGTTTGTGTATGTGCAGGTAACGGATATCAAGAAAAGGACAAAATAAAGACAAAACGGACAAAATACGAGCACGGGATTAGAAAGAGCGCGAAAAAACCCAAAGCCGAAGGCGTAACCATTTTCTACGGACCAACCCGGGCCCACTCAATGGGCCGGGTCAGTCCAATTATGCTTAAACCTTACATGAATAACCCTTAAAGCCCAATACCCTTTCTTATTAACAACCGAGCCCAAATTCTAATATTAAACCAAAAGGCCCAAATCCATACTCGGTCAAAAAGTCAAGAAGTATGAGACAAGTCAATAAGATAGTCAAATGTACTGTTTATCTATCCTCGTTCCCTCCATTTTCACTATTCACCTCGCACAGGGTAAATCTACCAAAGTACACTATCTCTCGTCCTTCTAGAAGCAATTACTGACAAGTCTGACATATTTGGGAGCCATGCTAGCAATCCCACACCATATGATTAGTTGATGGGACATGGAGAGAAATCAACGATCAAGATTGAAGATTAGAAACGGTTATAGATTGAAGGGCTTGGATTAGAGATGGGGGGAGCGTCTAAGAGGCTAGAAGGTTCTTCCCACTGCTATATAAGGAGGGCTTTACTCACAGAATTGATCATCTAGTGTAGTTTTTAGCTTAAGTTAGTATTGAGCTTATTGTTTTCAAATTATAGCTAATTGTTCTTAAATGTATTTTCCTTCTTAAAAGTTTGTAACACACGTTTATTAACAATAAAATTCAATTTTTCTTAAATTCATGTTTTCACTTATTGCATTTATGTTTTGTTTAAGCTTAATTTAAATCTAATAAGCTCTTTATAAGCTCTTAATTACTAATAAGCTAGAATATACTAAGTTAAGCTTCAAAAGCTTAACTGAGTTTGGAATCTCACTTAAATCTCACCCCTAAATATACCTCAGCTTAATGGATGATAAGACAAACCTGGATGGGCTTATAGACCTTACCAGCTTATCTCTGATAAGCTGGAGCTTAATTCTAAGCTCTGTGAGCATATGATCCCTGTTTGAGCAAGGGAAATTGTAAGTTTCACTTTCTATTGCATATTTTAGCTTATTTCCTTGTTAGCTTATAGATCTGCTTATTGTGGCTTAAGTCTGCTTTAGTTGTGTTTAATCTAGTTTTAATTAGCTTATTGCATTTAGCTTGTAGCCTATTTTATTCTGTTTTAAGTTCTTCTTTGTTTTTCATAAAAACTATTAAAAAATCCAAAAATTTTAGCATAATCTAGTAGCTTATTTGATTGTTGAAATTTGCTTATTAGATCTAATATAAGCTTGTCACTATTTAGTTTAGCTTA
>BQNB010156235.1:0-10138 GCA_026074375.1 Tanacetum coccineum | reverse complement strand
ACGTTTATAAAACAAAATTTATTTTATTTATAAGAAAATCAGAGTTACATAGGTCCCAATACCAACGTAGAAATTTAATTCTAAAAGTCACAACACGACTTGGTTTCTAAAAACATTGTTTTAATTCATGACCCTACTTCACCGAGACACCGTCCTTGATATCCGTGTTCCGTCCCATCCAAGCCATCAACAACACCTAACCTGAGATACATGCTTAAAAACGTCAACAAAACGTTGAGTGAATTCATAGAGTTTACATTTAACAGTTAGAACGCATATTTGGTTCAACAAAACACTATAACATTGCTATTATGGCAAGTTATATAATGATTTCTAACTAAATGAGCCCGTGTACTGAAACTTAACACATTCATCCCGTAGAATAAAATAATATCCGAGAAGTATGCCACTTCCCCTAATACTAACCACAAAATGTCAGTTACAGGGTGCTCACCTTCGGATTCAAACCCCGGACAGGGTTGTCAAACCCAATAGATCTATTTAATGCATTAGCGTTTACCTACAACTAGGCAACTAACGGTCACACAGTAAAAGGCATATACTCAATAGTAATGGAATCATATTAAGTATCAAAACATATTGCGTTCTCATTTTCATAAAACAGCAAGTATCCCCCTCGCGGGTTATAAGCATTTAACATAATTCAAAAGAGAGGCTATGAACTCACCTTGATCGAAGCCGAAGATCAAATAACCGAAACAATCACGAACTACTCGAAAACGAGCTCAACCGCGACATATAATTTATGTCGCTCGATTACTATACAATAAAGTACGATCGAATAGTGCGTACACCGCAACTATTAAAACTATATAGACATACATACACATGTGATGAGAAATTCACTTGCGCGTCCTAGATCCTAAACCCCACATAATTGAGTTACAATCATTCTTTCATTTATATTATACGTCACTTAATCGAAAACTTTCTATTTTTGGGAACTTTCTTTTTTTAGAAAGTTACTATTTTCAGAAAGTTACCATTTTTAGTAAGTCTCATCATCTAATTGCATTTATAATAATATTTATTTATCTCATCGCACATTCGACGCTCAATTTGGTTATTGTTTACTCGTATCGGTGTTATATCCCGCATGTTTACGAAAAGTTACTATTTTTAGAATTATATTCATTTATGAAAATCGTTAAGACTAAATTGTTCTACTTGAAATAATAATAGCGTTTATTATTTTTATAAACATCCAACAAGTCTTATATTAACCCGTTGACTTTTAAAGTCATCGTTTGAACTTTTTCTTTGAACTTTGGACTTTTGTATATATTTTAATATATGTATGTCATATATATTTATAGTATATAGTATATTTATATTTATTATACTAATTTATATATATATATATATATATATATGTATATAGTAGGGATCCAGTGAGAAGTAAATTAAAATAAGAAGTTGTGAGAAGTGACTAAAATCACACATTTGAGATGCAACGACTTGCATTAGATGCATTTATATTAATTTATATGCACCATTTTGAGTTTTGAACGTTAATTGATGCGTGGTTGGTGAAAATTGATTTTCATGAATTTTGGCACATGTAGAGGAAACAAAAAAAAGAGAAAAATGAAATGCATCTAATATAGTAAATTGCATTCTAATATAAAAGCTAGAAAACACTTACGATGCGTTATAATGCATCTAAGATTATAGAGATGCATCTAATTACGTCGGTGCATCTCGAAATATGCGGTTATAGTATTTCTATCCTTCTTATTTTAAGAAAACTTTCATTGATCCATAATAAATATATATATATATATTATTATATATATATATATATATATATATATATATATAAATTATATTATATATATAGATTTATAATATATATAATATTATAGATCTTGGACCGCCGACCCGTTATATCATATTTTCACGACTCGGACTCTAAAGAGATTTTATGCAAAACGACATTCCGGACAACGTTTTAGTTTTAGTCGAGACCCGAAACTCGACAGAAAATGACCAAAATGCCCCTGCAAGTTTCTGCAGGAACGTGTGACATTTTAATAAAAGTGCAGAATTTGACCTTGAGTTTTGACCTGTTATTACTCGATTTTAAACTAGCAAGCCTTGCGGCAAAGTAAAACGTCATTCCGAGCAACTTTCGTGCTTCGCCGGAAGGCCGAAACGGACTCGAAAATACTCAAAACGGGCGTTTAAAATTCTGTCAGCATCTAGTATTATCCAAAAGTGCTGAATTTTCCACTTAAAAAGTATATCTCGTTTTCGCTCTAGTTTCTTCGTTATTCGGAGTTAGAAGCTCCATTTTATGTCAAAACGATCGTCTAAGAAATCTTTAACATATTTTCTAATCAAAAATCAAATTTCATAAAATCTCGATCCTCGTTTTCCGTGTCAAAGTTTCTGCCCAAAACTTACATGTTACAAAACACGCCAAAATTCATTTTTGACCGAAAAACTCATTCACGACACATCTAAAATGGCCTATAATCCACCTTCGACTCGCTCAATCAATTTATAACAAAAACTAACTAGACGACGCAAGATCTTATGGATTTAATCACATGCAACAAGTATAATCAAATCAAATGAACGAAACAAACAAAGCAAATATAAAAGAGAGTGCTCACAATGCTATTGTAGCAAGATCGAACTCGATAGAAAAATACGCTTGTTCCTTGTTCCTTTTGACCGCTAACTCAAACCCAAATCCACACCAAAACCAAACCAAAAATCAACCCATCTAAACTAATCAATAACCAAATTGACCCAAACTAATCTTGGTTAAATACCAATTAACAATACCTTTGTATGTGTCTCTCGTTGGTTCGAACCCTCAACCGAACCCAAAACCCTCTTCAAATATTTTTATAAACCAAAAACTTCCACTAAATCTTCCTTTTTCACTTTCCCCACTAATCTAATTAACCTTAATCAAATCAAAACCCACTAGTTTTAACAAAACTCAAACCATGCATGAACCTTAATGCATGTAACCTTTTCACCTTAGATGATTATATTAACACCATCTAAACTCATTTGCTAGTTGGAAAAATCAAAACATCAAGAGTAGGGGTGTTTGCTTGTTCATCCGACCCTAAAAGAAAGAAGAAAAAGAAAACAATGTTTTCCACTTGGTTCTTGATAAATCTAAATCATTTTTAAGTGAGGTTAATATGGATTTAAATGATCAAAACTTGAAAATGGTTTGTGTGTGTGTTGTTGTTGCCGTTCAAAATGAAAAAGAGAACAAGAGGTGGAAAAACAATTTTGAACTAGGTGTTTTTACCAAGTGAAAGGAAGAGTGATGCGGTTGTCGTTAGACTTCTACACGAAGTTTTACAACTCCCTAGGCAGAGCATCTAATCATTGTAGTAGTAGTATAGGCAAGACTCGGGGGGTTGTTATCGTTCACTCGAGGAATAGGTTGGGAAGGCTTGATCACGGTCTAACAGAATTCTAAGGGTTAAGGGAAGATTATTTTTGTATTTTTATATTTTATGGAAAGCAAGTAAATCATATAATTGGAGAGGTGGTTGGTTTTAGCTATTAAACTAAATAATAATCTAAACTAATGGTGATAACAATATAATAAAAGATTGTGTTTATTTAATCATGTATTACTCCCTAGATTGCTTCTCCTAGTGTTGTTGCTTTGTCACACTTGTGATGATCTGTGTAATTATTTCTTAAGTCATGAACGAATTACACGAACCCGCCGTCTAATTAGTATTCCATTAAGGCAACGCATAAGTAAGGTAGTATGAAGACTATTAGAAGGCCCCTAAGGGTATACTAAGTGCATGTGAAATATATTAAAAATGGATCAACCATATTATGGGGCAAGGTAGTATGAAGATTGTTACCCGATGGTATCCTTTCTACACAATCATGTTTTCCTAGACATATCAACAGCGATACAGACAAAAGCTGGTTTTCTAAGACCTAACATGCACATCCATCATAAGAAGCAACACCACTAAGATCTACATTCTAGGTTTCATACAATCATAAATAAACACAATAGGAGGTTTAGCCAAGCATGTTAAAGATAAAGCAAGAACATAGATGAATCAGAAAACACATAGACATATTGAATGATTAAATAAACCTTACTTGATTAAAACATGAGTTGGAGGAAGTACAATAGGATTTTAGGCCCTAAATTCATCCATAACAGCTGCTAAACGAACTAGGGTCCGTACACTCTTTTTATTCTAAAGTTACACACTTAAAACCCTAAATTCGGGTTTGTATATATAGAAAAATCACCGTGACGGCGTCGCGTTTTAGTCGTGACGCCGTTATGTAAGAGAATATTCTAGATAATAGGCTGGGTCGTGTGCTCTGACGTCGTCGTAAGATCTTGTGACGCCGTCTTGGTCTTCGTTCGTCTCCAGCCGCTGAGAACATTATCTTAAGAGATGTTGGTGTAGGTCCATAGTCTTGTCCGTTTCTTCTCTAAATGAGCCCAAGTCACGTGTAATTCTTCCAAATACCCTCTAAATGCAAAATACCTAAAAAGGAACGATTAAGTACCTATTTTGGGCATAAAAACACGATTTAGGAGGTTAAACGACCCCGAAAAAGTATATAAAATGACACCTCATCAAATACCCCTACACTTGGGATTTGCTTGTCCTCAAGCAAATGGGCTTTTCTATCTAGACAATAACAATATGAGGGGTCATTTTACCTACTCTTTAAAAGTATTTTACAACACAACCTTTTAGACCTCGTAATTAAAAGCACGGAAAGTATACACTAACACCTCACATAAGTGTTTGAGATTCTCTCTTTCATACGGGTGTATAATAAATTATAACATAAGGGGGAAACGGAAAATCAACACTCATTACCTGTCATAGCATATAAATTACCATAAGCTTGGTAAAGGATCAAACCTCCACCGCTAGGTGCAAGCATTATTCATTACTATCTAAGAGGTCTTTTAAAGGGTTGTGGGGTGTAGGTGTAAGATAACATATAATGAAAACGGAAACGGATGGGATACATTTAGGTGGCTTTGGGTGAATTTGGAGTAGAAGGGTTAGCTAATTATTTACACGAATACACTTTGGTATGTTTGCTAAGCGAAGACTCGGACGAAGATCTACAAACTCTACACAACTCTACATTAATCTCTTTCTTTTTCTTTTCTCATTTTTTTGAATAACATAATACATCACATGAGGTTTACAACACGTACCACTACACTTAAGATTTTACATGCTTGATATTTACAATCTATCTAATGACCCAATTTGAGGTGGATCAAAATAACATGGAGATCATCTAACAAATATATGGGGGTATTGACTTAACTTTTCTTCCCCATTCTTCCGCGAAATATATACTACCATGAATCCCAATCGTCCCAAAACTATATTTACAAGGATAAGGACTTAGCAACCGTGTACTCAAATAATTAACTTAGGTTAAACACAATAATATACTAAACATGAGTACATAAAAGGTAGGCTAAGGCTTTTTGGGTGTAACGATTGGTTTAAGGGTGACAATGCTCATCATTAATAATCTGGAATCCAACATAAAATTACAAGAACCGTGAAAAAGATAGGCTCGGAGGGTTGTACTAGGGGTATCCTGCACTAATGATGAGTGCATGGCAAGGGTGTGGGATAGTTACATGATCGGTGTGACCATCATAACAGTTACAGGTTTAAAACATAGGTTAATCCTTATGCCTCTTATCAAGTAAATCCTAATACTTACTATGCGGTCTCGGGATGCATCACAATAACAAGTTCTAGAATTTAATACACTACCGGTACACTCATATGAATTTTACTAACACCAGACATTCCAGAAAAGGTAACAAGGCAATGCATACATGGCCGTAACGAATGAATAGACATGCACGCCTATAGATTAATCTTAACTCAAACCGGGTAAAGATAAAATCATATTGGGTTACCAATGATGGGTACCCGAATTCCTAAAGATCTAAAGGCGAACCTTACATTTTTGGGGTGGAATTCTGAGGGTTATTGTGCTAGTCATATAACTTCCTATCCATGAGACGCTATTAATACTTGGTTTTTGTCGGTATGTGTCGTAAAAAAATTTAAATTTAGGTAAAAATCACCTTTTATGCTATGTTTCGATATATTACCCATCATTTTAAGGACAAAGCAAATGGAAAATGAAAGAATAGTTTTTAAGGCTTATTCCCCCTACACTTAAGTTGAACATTGTCCCCAATGTTCTATAGAAGTACCCGTTAAAATGAATAAAGGGAAAAGAAAACAAGGAAAAGAAACTAGTACTCCTCTGGTTTGCTCAATAATGGAGAAGAAACATGCGATAACGGGTTAAATGGTCCTCCGAGAATCATCCAATGAAACTTCCTAAGAACTTCCAAGCTTCTTCTCATCAAATATAACCTATAATCAAAGACAAATACAACTACACCAAGCGTAAAATGTGCGATAGACAAATATACAATATGAATTTAGGGTTCGACTCGATAAAGCAATAAAGATAGGATGAGAGAATTGTTAAACTCATTAGGTTTTGCAGGTTTATAACATATATTAAATGTTATGCAAGTTTTATTTTCAAAAATAATTAAAAACTTTAAGTTTTCTGGATCTGGGCGTTTGACGCCGTGAGGGTTTTTGTGACCCCATCACAGGTATCATGGTGACGGCGTCGCGTGTTAATCGTGACACCGTCTCCACAGTCTGTGAAAACAAAATCTTTATTTTTGATGAAAAATTTCCTGCACTTGATTCCATAAGTTAATTCTTGTACAAATGCTGCAATAAACCTGAGATTTAACAATTCAATCATATGACTCAAAACTAACGTGAATTAATCTAGACAATTCATTTAACATGTTTGAATTTGGTTCTAAAAACCGGATAAATTCCCCTACACTTATTTTGTTGCAAAATACCTTTGATTGCAAATAAGACGAAGTTACAAACAAACAAAGCATGATTACAAACTAATTCAAACATAATAAAACAAACTATAAAGAATTAAAACACACAAGACACTCCTAATATGCGATAAAAGTAAATATTGGGTTGCCTCCCAAAAAGCGCTTGTTTTTATTCGAGTCATGAGCCTGACTCTACCCTTATTTAACAGATAAAGGGGAGGGTTCCCCTACACTTGAGTTCAAGTGTGGGTGATAGTAACGGTACACACCATTGTTATGAGAAGGGGTCACATGCTGAAAAATTGGTTGTTGAATTATATGCTCCAAATGGTGTGTTTCTATAATCCTAACCTTCTCTTCTTCTTTTGGCCTAACGGGTGATATAAGTCCTCTTCCTAGAAAATAAACTTCCTTAGATTCTAATTCCAAATCAACTTCTATCATCTCTAATTTTGAAAAATGAACACCTAGGGATCCACTATGTCCTAATAAACTTGGTTTAAATCCATAATGTTTCTTGGGGTCGCCAATGCATGGGTGATAATAGCAATACGTATCCTTAGGGTGGAAAGATGCCACGTGAGGTGAAGGTGGGGTATGATTGGTCAAATGATCTACTTCCTTCATCCTAAAACTATTCGGACTATGTGGTTTGATGGGTGGTTCGAGGCCTCTTTTGTCTCCTAGCCTTATATCTAAAGGTGGACAATTTGGTAAGGGTTGTGGTTGAGGCTTCGTTTTATCAAAACTTGGAACTTACCTAGAACTAAGTAGAATGTCATGATTATAAGTATTCAAGCCTAAAATCCTCAAGTTGTGTTTCGTCCAAAGGTTCTACCACTATCGGGGTTCCTAAAGTCTCTTCTACTTCTTCCAGGCAAGTCATGGGCAGTGTGTATTCCTCAAATGATGGGAGGACTTGTGGGGTACTTTGTGGGTCCGAATTTTCCACCTTATCCCATGCTATACCTTTATGCATCTCAACCTAAACATCCTCATTTTCAAATAATCTTTTTGCTTAAGCCTTCAAATTTGCTACTTCTCGTTCAGAAATAATGTTTGGTGGGTTGTCCCATTCTTTTTGGCCTTAGGCAAAATTTTCTATGGCTTCTCATGCTTCTTCACCACTTAATTCCCCAAGGTTCCCGTCTGCTGCAAAGTCAAGGTCTATTCAGGTATAGTCGTCGACATGATAATAAAAGAATTGAGTAAGGGACCATAAATCAAGGCCATGATGAGGGACTCTTTTGATTAAGTTTTTGAAACGAGTCCACACATCATAGATAGGTTCATCTTGATGTTGTTGGAACACCAAGGTATGTCTATGGAATATGAAGGTTATGTTTCGTGGGGGGTTTTGAAAGGGTGTGGTTGGTGGTCTTTCATACATCATGATGGTGAACGAAAGAGTGATTTACAAAACAAAGGGCAAAAAGAAAAGATAGACTACGAGAAAGCTAATATGCAAAATTAAAATCTTACTTGAAAGGATTCAAGCGAGTAAAACTAAGTTAAACTATGATCAAAACCTAAAGATTCCCCAGGCGGCGACACCAAAAACTTGATGCGGTTGTCGTTAGACTTCTACACGAAGTTTTACAACTCCATAGGCAGAGCACCTAATCGTTGTAGTAGTAGTATAGGCAAGACTCGGGTTGTTGTTATCGTTCACTCGAGGAATAGGTTGAGAAGGCTTGATCACGGTCTGTTGATCCCGTTTGAACAGATCTTAGATAAGCTTGTTAAGGCTTTAGTTATCTTAGATAGATCTAAAACAACTATATGTTTTGCCTAATAGCTATGACTTTTCTATGTTGAATTCGTATCTCTAACTATGCCGTAGGGTTCCTTTTATACACCAAGGAAAACCTTAATAGGCTTACAAACCACGTTAAGTGATCATGCATATCTATTTCTAATATATTTCATGCATATCACATAAGCAGTACTGTTAGCCTCAATTTATTGAGTCGAACAAGGAAGTTCGGTCACTCTACGATGGAGCTTCGGTCTTTAATTAGTTAATGTTGTAATAGGATAATATCGGGAATCGGGCTCGATAGATAATCTAATATTGTATATGTTTTGGGTTTAATCCCAAGCAAAACCCGAGCCCGGGTCCTAGTTAAATATCCCGCGCGTCACTTTTAAGTGTCGGGGGTATATAAGGAACTTTTCCACTTGGAAAAGTAAGTTGTTCAAAATATCTAATAATATCTTTTCTCTTTTCTCTCTCAATTCTCTCTCTAGTTTCTCTCTCTAGAACAACTCTCTCTTTCTCATTTCTAGTTCCGATTTCGTGATCGATTGTATGAAGTGAAGTGTTAACGGGATCCTACAATTGGCATCAGAGCTACGTGTGGATTCGTGGTTGATTCTTGTGGTTAAACAAGATCAAATTCGTGTGTAATATTGAAGAAAAAAATCAAACCCGAATTTTTGTGCTTAGATGTGTGAATGTTTATGTTATTAAGCAAGATCTAGACATAAGGTAGCTAATTGTGCAAGAGAAATCAAGTTAAAAGGTCAAAAAGGGTGATTATAAGGCGATTTTTGGTGGAAAAAGTCGTATTTTTCGTCGTTGCGTTTTGACTCTCTGGCAAAATTCATGTTGCGTTTTGATTTTCTTCTTGTTGCGTTTTGATTTTCTTCTTGTTGCGTTTTGATTTTCTTCATGTTGCGTTTTGATTTTCTTCATGTTGCGTTTTGATTTTCTTCATGTTGCGTTCTGATTTTCTAGTTGCGTTTTGATTTTTTATTAAACAGGTTCAAAACGCAATCATTGCGTTTTGGTTAGAAGAAATTTTTAAATATTAAAATAATCAAACCCCTATTTCGAAATTTTTTTATGGTTGCGTTTTGGATATTTTTGAATATTATATTGACTGCGTTTTGACCAAATCTCAACCACTGCGTTTTGATAAAGTTCATTGCGTTTTGATTCAAAAGTCACTGCGTTTTGATAAAGATCGTTGCGTTTTGCTTAAATTTCATTGCGTTTTGACCAAATCTCAACCACTGCGTTTTGATAAAGATTCGATTGCGTTTTGATTCAAAAGTCACTGCGTTTTGTTAAAGATCGTTGCGTTTTGCTTAAATTTCGTTGCGTTTTGATTTAAAGATCGTTGCGTTTAGCGACATTTTTTAAGTAAAATGAATTTTTTTCTATAGCTTTTTTAACTTATTTTTACGTCAAATCCAAATTTTGGTAATAGGGTA
>BQNB010156234.1:0-10785 GCA_026074375.1 Tanacetum coccineum | reverse complement strand
CTGTCTCTAGCAGCAGTAAGTTTATGCCTAGCAGCATTAACTTTGAATCACCAGCATTAACTCTAATTCTTTTCTAATCAGCATTTCCATCATCAATATAGATCTTTATATGCATAAAGTTATACCCATAATCCATCAATTAATTTTGAATCCAAAGCACTTGGCCACAACAACTTGAAGCAGCTACATATTTAGCCTCTGTTATGGAATTAGCAACCACAGTCTGCTTCTTGCAATGCCATGAAATCAATCTACACCCAAGAAATTGACAACCTCCTATTGTGGACTTCCTATCCAAGCTTGCCCTAGCATAATCACTATTAATATATGCCACCAAATCAAAAGGTGAATCCTTAGGATACTAAAGGCCCAATTTAGGTTGACCTTTAAGATATCTAAAAATTCTTTTCACAGCTTGAAGATGTGACACTTTAGGGTTAACTTAGAATCTGGCACATACACATACATCAAACATTATATCTGGTCTTGAAGAAGTAAGATACATCAATGAGCCAATCATTGATCTATACATGTGTTCATCTACATCTTCACCATCTGCATCTTTGAGCAAAGGCTTATGGGTTTCCATGGGTGTGCTTGCTGTTTTGACATCACTAAAGCCAAATTTCTTCAAAATCTCAGTCACATACTTGTCTTGGCTTATAAAAATCCCATCTTCCTTCTGCTTCACTTGCAGTCCTAGGAAGAATGTGAGTTCACCCATAGAGCTCATTTGAAACTTCTTATGCATCATCTTCTCAAACTCAATGCATAATGACTTCTTTGTAGAACCAAAAATGATATCATCCACATACACTTGAACTAACAGAATATCACTTTTGACCCTTCTGATAAACAAAGTCTTGTCTATCTTTCCTCTCTGAAACCCATTGTCCAACAAATAAGTTGACAAGGTTTCATACCAAGCTCTGGGAGCTTGATGCAATCCATAAAGTGCCTTTTCTACTTTGTATACTCTGTCAGGGAAGTCTGGATCTTCAAATCCTGGTGGTTGACAAACATAGACTTCCTCTTCAATCTTTCCATAAAGAAAAGCACTCTTGACATCCATCTGGTACACCACAAAGTCTTTAAATGAGGCATAGGCTAAGAATAGCCTAATTGCTTCAATTCTGGCAACAGGAGCAAAAACCTCATCATAATCAATTCCTTCTTCTTGTGTGTACCCTTGAGCAACCAATCTTGCTTTGTTCTTAATCACAATACTTCTTTCATCCTTTTTTGTTTCTGAAGACCTATTTAGTTCCTATAGCTCTCTTTCCATTAAGTAACTCTACCAAAGTCCAAACTTCTTGTAGCTTAAATTATAAAAGCTCTTCTTGCATAGCCTCTATCCAGCTTGGATCCTTCAGTGCTTGAACTACCTTTTGGGTTCTTCTTGTGATAAAAAGCAAGCAAACAAGCAATTTTGGAGGTCTTTATGGCTTGTTCTTTATTTAAGAATAGTACTAACAAACCCATATTCCTACAAATTCTTTATCATCTATCTTGTTTGAGTAGCTGATTGAGGATCTCCAATGACTTGATTAAGAGGATGATCCTTATGTATTCTTGTAGTAGGAACAAGACTGACTTGGAAGTATGTATCCAAATTGTTTATGTCAGCCCCTGAATCATCATTTTTAGCATCACTAAATCTGCCAATTTCTTCCAAATCATGTATATTTGGATCATCAGCACATCTATAGACTATATTCTCATCAACAACATTTTCCTCTATGCTAGCAGCATTAACAGTTATACTAACAGTATTAATATTGTTAGTGCTGTTTACACTTGCATCCTTTTCTTGATTATATCTTTCACCCTCTTCACTTGGGTTACCACCTTCATTCCCTAGATCTTCAGCATCCTTCTTTTCCTCCTCCCCTGATGGTTTGAATCCAGCATTAGGAGAATCCTTTGGACTAGAAGAGAATGGTGGATCTTGAGTCCATAATGGTAGCAGTATGTAATCTTTGCCAGGTACTGTCTCCACTCTAGCTTTACATGCATCATCACATGCTTCTTTACCTACATTACCATTAGACTGATTCCCTGCAACAACTGGCTTATAGTTCATAGATTATGTCAGTGCATCTATATAAAAAAGCCAATTAGGTCCACTTCCTGCAATATTAGATGTATTTTCACTAAATTGTACATGCAGGTTCTCTTTTACTATCCTAGTTCTACTATTGAATACTCTGAATACTTTACTATTGGTAGAGTATCCTATAAAGAACCCTTCATCAGCCTTTCCATCAAACTTACCTAGGTGATCTATGGTATTAAGGATTGTAACAGGACACCCAAATGGTCTCATGAAGCTTAAAGCAGGTTTTCTACCTAGAAAAAGTTCATAAGGGGTCTTGTTGTGAGGCTTGATAACTAACACCCTATTTTAGACATAAAGCAGTATTAACTACTTCAGCCCAAAAAGTTGTTGGCAATTTTAAATCAGCTAGCATAGTCCTAGCAGCCTCTATTAGTGTCCTATTTTTCCTTTCAGCTACTTCATTTTGTTGTGGAGTCCTAGCAACACTTAATTCCCTCTTAATACCCTTCATTTCACAGAACTGATTCATGACTCTATTCTTGAATTCAGTCCCATTGTCACATCTAATCACTTTCATCCTGAGGTGTGACACCCCCATAAAATCACAACGCAGCGGAATACCACTTTGGGATGCTACTTCATAGTATAAGGTACAAATTACAGAAAACGACTCTAAGTGAGATCAATATGTGATAACTAGGCAATACATCTTTTTCATTAAACTCTTTACAAATGTTGGGCCAAACAAATCCATGTGCAACATTTGTAATGGTTGGCTGATTGAACTGACTGTTTTGGTCTTACAAGAAGCTCTGTGTTGCTTTCCCTTCTGACAAGCAACACAGGTTTGATTAATTTCAAAAAGTTTTGAAGGTAAACCTCTTACAAGGCTTCCCCTTACTAGTTTATTCATTGTTTTGAAATTTACATGTCCAAGCTTCCTATGCCAATAGGTTAGATTCATCTGGTGTGCTTTGCGAAGAGACAAGTTTAACACTCATTGAGGAATAATCCATTCTTTAAATCTACACTGTATTACTGGTTTATCCTTTCTAGGAACTTTAAGCAAAACATGACTTTCATCAGTTAACTTAAAATATGGAGACAGAACAACACATTCAGTATCAGTAAAAAGAACACTATTCTTCTTGTCACACATTTGTGAGACACTAAAGAGGTTAAACTTTAGTTCCTTTACAAAATACACATCTTCAAAATCCAATTTACCAGTTCTTATTTTACCTTTCCCAGTAATTTTCCCTCCTTTGGAATTACCTCCAAAGGCAACAAATCCTCTATTAATTTCTTCATAATCTGTAAGATAGGATCTGTTTCCTGTCATGTGCCTAGAGCATCCACTGTCAATCACTCCTTTATCCTTTAAATCTTGTTGTGGATTGCCCTGCACATAATGGTAAGAAAATTAGTTTCTTTTAGGGACCAGGCCATTACGATCTTGGTTCTTGCCTGTGCTTCAATATAGTCCAAATCTTTTAAAAGGACATTGATGCCACCATTGTTTTGGAGACATGGTCTAAAACCTTTTGCCTTTGGTCTCCAAATCCAACATGTTGAGGGCCTTATCGCATTTCCTTGTTTCATTAACAGCACTAGACTGCTTTTGGACTAGCAGTATTAACCTATGTTCCCTTTTACATCATTATGCACTTTTAGTGAAATTACCTATTATTAGCTGTTGCTATTTGTTAAACGGACTTTTAGGCTGTTGAATATGCATTATTAATGACATTTTTCATAGGTCCTGCATTATTCACTATTGTTCTTGTTTGAACAGTATTAACTGGTTTAGCAGTATTAAGTGAAATTGGGCCAGACCTAGTTAAGACTGTTCTTGGAATCATGTACCTTTTTAGACTGGGGTGAATTAATTTAGAGAAATTCTGTTTGTTCACCTTTTGAGCATTGGTCCAAATTGGTTTTGCAAATCTTCCATTATTATACCAGTTATTGCAATCATTCTTCAAATGATCAAAACTACCACACACATGACAAGCTTTGTGAAATCTCATATTAATCCCTAATTTTTAAGGACCATTTGTGTTCCAGTTTCTCTTGTTTCCTCTAGGATTAGGTGTGTTTTGCTTATTTTTATCAACTGATATTTTCCTAAGAGATTTTACTTGCTCAGTAGACTTAACAAAGTTTATTTTAGTAAAACTAGGTTTATTAAACATCTCAGCTGTTTTAACCTTAGGCACATTTTCTTCATCACTATCAGATACCCATTCCTTAATAATTGGGGCTCCGTTTTCTTTCCTAGCAGTCTTAGGTTCATTAGTCTTAACAGTATGCTTTTCAATTATAGGCTCACTAACAGACTCATTCACATCAACAAAATCATCTAGACTAGGATAAACTAAATCAGATTTTGGTGGCATAAAATTCCCAGTATATGGAGGTGGGACAGTATTATACCAAAATCCTGCTTTATACTTATCCATTATCTGACTGTCTAGAAGTTTACTTAGGCTTTTTGATGAATTTTCAAATTTTTGTATTGTAAGTTGAACCTCATCTTTTTCTTTTGTAGCCAACTTTAACTTCCTTTTAAGCTCTGTAATATCTAAATCTCTTAGATAGATTTCAAGTTTTAAGAGTTTTATATCTTCCTCATATACAGACTCATTTTTCTTAAAGACTAACAGTCTAGCTTCTACAAATTCTAAACTAGTTTTATAAGAGACAACACTTATCCTAGTTGTTCTTAAGTCTTTAACTAATTGTTCATTGTGTTCTTTTAGATTTTTTAAACATTCTAAGCAAGATGAACAACAATTTAAGTCATTAGATACCTCAGAGTTTGTAGAAGAAATTGAACTTGTTGAAGAATAAGCCATAAGAGCAAAATTGGTTGGACCTTCTTCTGCTTGGTCACTCCAATTATAGCTAAAGCCATCACACTAAGCACTAAGGCATTTAAAGTAGTTTCCTCAACTAGCACAATCCTTCTTGTAGGCTCCTGGTTCCTGCTGTCTTGATTCCTGGGTGCCCTGCACTCCCTTGCAAAGTGTCATTCTCTTGTGGCAGTTGAAAACACTTCCACTTAGACTTGTCAAACCCAATTCTTTCTTTGTGGCCAGATCCAGTTCCTTCCAGATATTCTTCGGAATCTTCTTGCCCTCATAGTAAACATAGCAATGTTCCACCTTATGTCATCTCTTCTAGATATTCTGGATGGATTGTTGTAAATCTTCATTATACAGCTTGTGGAGTAGAGATGGTTGGTAGCAAGAAAGGAATAAATCAACAGGCATCCTCAAATTTTTAATAGTTGTTGAGCTATCAGCAGCACCATTGAATGCTAGCTGTTTAACACCTGAGCAGATATTATATGGCTCTAGTTGCCACTGTTAGTGCTTACTAGAGGACGAAAGATACATTGTGTGAGTTTGTAGCTGAGTTAGTTGTACCCTTGATATTGATTCTTAAGCGTTCAGGTTGTTAAGAGGTCATCCAAATTCAGAGGTCTCAAATCTCTGCTTTGTCTCCTCAACACAATGGTTATGCATAGCTCCATTATTGTGACTGCTTCTCAAGAACTTCGATTGATGTTCTTCTTAAGGGATAACTTTACCATGCAATCTCAGGTAACTAATTAGCTTTGATAAAGCATTTCATAGGTTTTGCTCAATCACTTCTGTGCTGGATGCAGCAAAGTTTTCATATTGCTGCTTCAGAAGATTTTTTTGAGTTTTCTTTGTAGTAGTATTACCTCCAAATCTGTTCTCAATAGCCTGCATCAGTGTCTTAGCATCCTTGTATGAGTTAAACTTTAATTGATGCTCATTAGGTAAGGCCATCAACAAAGTGCTTCTTGCCTTCAACTCTGCAATTCTTTGTGCCTTCTCTTCAACACTTATAGGAGGGATATCATTCTCCTTACCATTAACAATTTTTGTTACTATAGGTGCATTACCATTTTCTATGATCTCCCATAGAGTGTAATCAATGCACTATAGGTACTGCTCCATCCTCATCTTCCAGAGATCATACTCACCAGGTTGGAGTATGGGTAGCTTGATGGTTTGAGTAGATTGAGAATCCATTGCTTCTTGAGAAAGTAGATCTTGTATGTAGTAAAGTTTCTTCTTATTTAAAGCTTCTCACAAGCTCTGATACCACTTGTTGATCCTAATAGAATAGATCTTGCTTAGTTTATTATAAGACTAAGTTGTATTGGAATAAAATCCAAACAAAACTATGATAGAAACTTTGATTGTGAATATCAAGATATGCGGAATATAGTCAATGATAATATAATGAAATTTCACAATGAAAAATAAGGAGGTAAGATCAATAATGACAGTTTACCTAAAAACTTTCAGCATTAATATAATAGAACACTCTTATTATTGTTTGGGTTTACAAAACATTGAAGCTATCTAAATAGATTGATAATGGGACAATGAAATGATATCAATTCTATGCACTGGACTCCTTTTATACACCAAGAAGTCCTAAATGGCTTACAATTATTTTCCTAAGTTTCATGATCTTCTAACAAATAACACTTATAGTATTCTTTTACAAAAATATTCATACAATATCACATAAGCATTCTTTTATCTTCATCATATCTTTATCCATTAGCAGTTGTAACTCTATCAGCAGTTGTAACTTTATCAGCAGTTTTAACTCTGAACACTAGTAGCAGTAACTTATACACCAGCAGCATTAACTATGTATAAGCAGTAGTAACTACTTAGAATATTTTCTTCATTCTCTACTAGCAGTACTAACTTTACTCTAGTAGTACTAACTTTACTCTAACAGTACTAACATATACTAGCAGTTCTAAGTTACACTAGCAGTACTAAGTTTATACTGACAATAGTAAGTAACCCAAACCTTTCTTCTTGAGCAGCACTAACTTTGATAAGAGCAGCAGTAATTCCAAAAACCTTGAAGCTTTTAATCCCTAACAATTTATATATTCACAGATTATATGTACGAGGTTTGCACCTGAATGATGAGAAACACATATGTTAGAATCATTATGATTCTTTGTAGCAGCCGTGGTCTTCCCGTACGTCTCTCTTAATAATTTGTCTTAGATTCCTCTAAATCAGCAATCCTTTCTTAAGTAGATTCAAAACTTTTTTGCAAAGGCCTTAAGTAGTCTTGATGTAAAAAGCCCAAATATCCAAAGTACACAATTAATTCAAAACCATAACACTAAAGTTAATTAAGTCACAGATGTCCGTATTTCTCCTTACATGATAGTGATGATATAAATTGAAACTCCAAAGTCAACCAAGTCTCGGATGTCATAATTATTCCCTTTAAGTAGCCAAAATGATAACACCTAAGTCAACTAAGTCCCAAATGTACTTATTTCTTTTTGCAGAATACTGACTAACTTAAGGACATCATACTTATCAAACCTATAAATACCTTTTTTGTTAACTAATTCTACTCCCTTTAAAAAATAAGCTTAGTGATTAACCGTTTGAGGAAGCATTTCTTGAATCAGTAACCAATCTTCTCACGCTTAGAATAAATCTTATTACAACACTTCCCCCTAGTATCTTAAATGATGCATACTTGAAATCGTGTTCAAAGAATTAATAATCTTAAATCTATTCCGTGAGAATCAACTTTAAGGCATTTAAAACTATGAAAGTATTTTCAAGCAATCCTAAGTCTTTTACAAACTATGAGGTGTTGGGCATATTGATCGTTCTGTAGTTTTAAAGCCTTGAATTAAACTAAGTCTCAAAGTGCAAATATGGACCCCCCCCCCCCCTCCTAAAGTTTGAAACAAATGACATCTAAAGCTCTTGTAGTTAATATAAATTAACTCCCCTTGAAATTGTTATCTGTCATTATCAAAAACTTTATCCGTTTATTCCTTGACTTATTTTGAAAGACTGTTTTAAAAGATCATTTGATGACACTATCTCTCCCTCAAATAATGACCCGTTTTCTATTTAAAGAGATGTTGTCATTGTTTGAGTGGTCGGATTGTCTTTGAAAATCTTTTTGTGATTACTGAAAACACTGCTTCATTGTGAAGACAACTTTTTATCAATAAAAATAAGATTTCTTTTATTTTGACACATAAGCGCACTGACACGTACACTTATGGAATATAGGAAGCACGGGTTGTGATGCAAAGTAATCACAAGCCTTTGCATGGTCATAAAGTAAACCATGCTTGAGAATAAATTCCCATTATGAGGTCAAGTTTTCTTTTTGAAATACTTGCCTTTAAGATGATGACCGGGTTGCTATCTGAAATAATAGCAAGCCATTTTTGGCATGTTTTAAAAACTTTTAAACTTCTGCTCGAACTTCATTTACAGCCTCGTATCATTGTTAAATGGAGAGGTCAAGTTTTCTTTTTGAAATACTTTCCTTTAAGATGATGACCAGGTTGCTATCTGAAATAATAGCAAGCCATTTTTGGCATATTTTGAAAACATTTGGAGCTTCTGCTCGAACTTCATTTACAGCCTCGTATCTGCCAATAGTTAAAAAAAAATTGGTTTTTCTGGTGTGTAATATATATACATATTATATACAAGATATTTGAATAGGTACCACCACTATTCTTCAGCTTCATCTGCCAATAGTTTAATGGTCTCCGGCGTAAAACTTCGCATTCCCAGCTTGTTGATAAGAAATACAATTCTTTCTCCGCCAAGGGCTTTAGTGAAGATGTCCGCCAGCTGATACTCCGTATTGACAAAGTAAAGCTCTACTACTCCATTCTCAACTTGCTCTTTTATGAAGTGGAATCTGATATCAATATGCTTTGATCGAGAATGTTGAACATTGTTGCAGCATAAGGCAATAGCGCTTTTGTTATCACAGTACATTGGAATTTTATTGAATCCACGGCCATAGTCGGTAAGCTGTGATCTCATCCAAAGGACTTGAGCACAACAGCCTAAAAAGGCTATATATTCAGCTTCCGTACTAGATATCGCAACGCTTTTCTGCCCTTTTGATGACCAGCTAACAAGTCTGTCCCCAAATAATTGCATATATCCAGATGTACTTCGTCTAGTATCTAGGCAACCCGCATGATCAGCATCTGCATAAGCTGTTAGAGCAATAGAAGAATCCTTTGGATACCAGAGTCCCCTATTAACGGTTCCTCTTAGGTATTTAAAGATTCTTTTTACAACATGTAAGTGCTTTTCGGTAGGCTTTGCCTGATACCGGGCACACATGCATACAACAAATATAAGGTCTGGTCTACTGGCTGTGAGATACATAAGGGTGCCCACCATTCCATGATAGTGTGTAGGGTCATCGGCTTTCCCTTGTGTATCTTCATCCAGTTTGGATTTCTCCACCATGGGAGTATCCATGGGGTCACTAGATTCTATACCATATTTTTTTAAAGATTCTAGAGCATATTTAGACTGGTTTATAAGGATGCCTCTAGGACTTTGTGAAATCTGTAGTCCTAAGAAAAATGATATTTTGCCCATCATCGACATCTTAAACTTTGAACACATTATTTTTGAAAATTGGTCACATAGTTCAGGTGTAGTAGACGTAAAAATTATATCATCAACATAGATTTGTACCAGGAGAATATCTTTGCCTTGTCTTCTGATGAACAATGTAGGATCCACGGTTCCTTTGGAGAATTCATGAGAGAGTAGAAACTTCGATAATAGATCGTACCATGCGTGAGGAGCATGTTTCAACCCATATAGAGATTTCTTAAGCTTGTACACATGATTTGGATTGTCTTGATCCATAAACCCGTCCGGTTGGCTGACATAAACTTCTTCGCACAGAATACCGTTCAAGAATGTCGTCTTAACATCCATTTGGTAGACGATCATATTCATGTGAGCAGCAAATGCGAGGAAAATTTGAATAGCATCAAGTCTGGCCACTAGAGCAAAGGATTCCTCAAAATCAATTCCCTCTTCTTGACGGTAACCGCAAGCAACCAAATAAGCCTTGTTCTTTAGAATTCCTCCTAATTCATCAAGTTTCACATTATAGATCCATTTTAAAGTAATAACCATCACTTTATCTGGATGAGGAACGAGTTCCCAGACTTCAAGACGTTCAAATTCATTAAGCTCTTCTTGTATTGCTTCAATCCAACATGCTTGAGTTAATGCGTCTTTATAGTTCTTTGGTTCAACTAATGTGAGAAAGGCATCATAGTAACAAAATAAGGATTGTTCATGGAGGTGGAGTGTAGGATCCCTATTAACACTTCATAACATATATATCACACAAATCGAACAAGAAAAGAGAAAGAGGGTGAGTTGTTTAAGTTAGAATTAGTAGTGTGCACAACAGTAGGAATAACATCCGAAGAAGAAAATGCTTCAGAATCATTTTCTGGAATTAGAATGCCAAAGAATGGATCGTTATTCATGTGTGCAACATCTAAGTCGTGATTCTATTCTTCAACATCGTTAGATATGATAGGAGATTGAGTTTCGACTGTTGTTTGTGAGTTACTAGGTGATGGTGCATCTTGATCAATAGTTGTTGAGGAAGATCAACATGTTGATCCAGCGGGATATGGAGCTACTACTTCAGCAATTGGAGCAATGACTTCAGGGGCTTGGCGATCAACACTTGATGGAGGGTTGAATAATCATCAAACAATGGTTGAAACAAAATATCTCAATCAGTTCTTGAAGGTGGTACAAATGATGTTGAAGGAGGAGGGTTAGGCACGAGTCCTGAACTGATTGTTGCAGGAGTCATTTCATAAAGTG
>BQNB010156232.1:0-15290 GCA_026074375.1 Tanacetum coccineum | reverse complement strand
ATGTCTCTTTTGTAAAAACTCTGATGAATAAATGAATGATAACAAATTTTTCCAAAACGTCTATTTATGGGTCATTTTCTATGATTATGTTGTACTATGAAGTAATACCCCAGATTAGCTTCCGCTGCTATATGTTAAAAATGGAGGTGTTACATGAACTCATTCCATACAGTAGATTTAGCACTTAGACATTGTGTAATAGTGTGAATGAAATACTTCCACTGTGGAGAGAAAAAGGCTTTATAAAAAGTATGCTTTTGACAAGGCTTTTCATACCCCATACGTGCTAGTTCTTCAAAAATAGTAGCAGTTGGAAGAAAATCAGTACCTTCTGCATTATCCAAGTGAAGATCTCTCCTAATGCTTGACTCCGTAACAATAACCCTCTTTTTATCAACTAGGGTTTGTAAATGACGCACTCTGTAAACTGTCTGTACCTTGGCGGTTGCCCAAAATTGTTTAATACAAGATGTGTAGATGATTGGATTGACTGTTAAAGCATAATGAACATAACTTGCTTTCAGGAAATCAATTATCTCTGCAAACCCATCACTTTCTACAGGTTTTTCCAAGAACGCGACCACATTGTGCGTTTTAGCAAACTTAGGGCTTGGCATAATGATGATGTTGATGATCAAAGATGAAAATTGAGTTAGGGTTTATGTTTAGAGAGTGTTTGAATGAATGAAATCGAATAAAGAAGTAAATGAAACCCTAAATCGAAGTATTTATAAAATCACCCTTAGCAGCAGGAACTTGAACTGGCAGCATTAACTGAACCTAACATAATCTTAGCAGCATTAAAGTATACCAGCAGTAGAAACTGTATGGTTAGCAGCATTAACTTCAATACATTAGTAATTACCTAAATTTCATTCCAAAAAGCAATTTTCATCATTAAATCTGATTCTCACAAGCTTTCTTTCTGTTTTTATGCTCACATTATCTATCAATTCTTTTTGCTTACATAATCACTCATTTCTGTTTTTATGCACACTTCTCTCTTTCTATTTTTAAGCTCACTTAATCTCTCATTTCTTTTTGGCTCACCAAAACACTCTTTCTATTTTTATATGACAGTTGTGTACAAAATTCCATCAATTCCAATAGTTCCATACTGTCCTCCCCACTTCCAAGTGTGTAACCTCTTGAGAGAGGTGGATCATTGGACTGTTCAGATGTAATCTCAAACCTAGTTTAAGCATTTACATCCCCCAATATGGTATCTTGGCACCTAGGACCACTACTTGAACCAATTCCCTAAGGAGTTGATCCATTAAGTGTTGCTATGGATTAGGTCTTACTTGATGTTACCACTGTCCTGCTCTACTTCTAAGCTAGAAGTAGTAGTGGCAGCCCTTTCTATTTTGTCACCCAACTCCTTATGGACAACCTCATCACCAACCTTTTTTAGAGGGACCACTAGACTGAGGTATCTTGGTGTCCCAACCTCTTTTGATATGCTTAGATGCTAGCCTTGAGCATCCACTGTCAACAAATCCTTTATCATCATGTTGTGGCTTGCCCTGCACATAAAGAATAAGGAAATTAGATTCCTTTGGGGACCTAAGCCATTACTGACTTGGATCTGCCTCGTGCATCAATGTAGTTGTGTCTTTTAAAAGCAAGTGATGCACCATTAGGTTTGGTAGGTCTCCAAACCCAATATGCTGAGGACTTTATAGCATTTACCCCTTTTACCCTAACAGTATTAACTTGTCTTGTAAACCTAGCAGTATTAACAGCTCTAGGCCTTCCATTATAATAATGTCTTTTTGCAGTATGCACAGATCTTCTAGTTAACGCTGCTTGCTTATAAAAGGGCCTCTTAGTAGTTGATTGTGCTTGTTTAGAAAAATGTATCTTTGATTTAGCACTATGAACTGCTGTTTTAGGGTGAACAGGATTAACAGGCCTAACAGTATTAAGTGGTGTGAGGCCAGTTTTCAACAAAATTGCTTTTGGATACATATTCCTGTGTACACTAGGGTGTGTAGTTTTGGCATCCACCCTGTTGTAATTATTTCTAGATACTATGCCTCTTCTTTGATGATTATCACAATTAATCTACAAATGATTAAAACTTCCACATATAAAGTAAGCCTTGTTATACATCACAAAATCTTTTCCTAATTGATTGGACTTCATCCTATTGTTATTATTTCTAGATACTATGCCTCTTCTTTGATGATTATCACAATTAATGTGCAAATGACTAAAACTTCCACATATAAAGCAAGCCTTGTTATACATCACAAAATATTTTCCTAATTGATTGGACTTCTGTCCATTCCAATTCCTCTGATTCCCCCTAGGAGATTGTGATCTATACATTTCTGCATACCTAACTGACTTTTTAATTAGTTTTTCATAATTTTTAGGTTTTAAAAACTCTATCTTTTTATTAACAGGAAAAACAGTTTCTTTATCAACATTAGGTGAAGATTCAACAAAGCTTCTTTTGTCTTGTGATACTTGTTCTTCTACCAAAGACTCATAGATTTTCCTTAGAATTAGATGAATTCTTTATCACAAACTTCTTGACTCTTGCTTACTTATTCTCAGGGACCATAACATTGAATTCAGGCTCTTTAATTTATTCAAGACCAGAATAAGACAGATCAAGCTTTTTAGGTCTATTATAGATTAAAGGATGAGGTAGAGGAACTGCACTATACCCCAAACCTTTTTTACTTTTGTTAGTATCTTGATTTTTTTTCCTTTAAACAATGATCTGAGTCTTTTGAGGCCTTAGAAATTCTCAATTTTAAATCAATGCCATCTTTTTCTTGCTTAACTTTTTCAAACTCACTTTTAAGCACATTTATTTCATAGTCTTTACAAGCTACTTCACTTTTAAGAACTGCAACTTCTTTACTAAAAAGAACCTCATTCTTCCTATATGTGATTAGTTGAGCTTCTACTGTTGCTAAACTCTTTAAAGTAGTGCTGGTAAATTCAGTTTGATTAGTTAACAATAAATCATCACACTATTTCTTAAGAGTTTCATAGTTTTTCAGACATGTTTTAGAGCAAGTTTTTATTAGTGTATCCCTATGATTTCTGAAAATGCCATTAGAGCCATGTTTGTCTGAACTTGTTATTCTGCCATGCCACTCTAATCAAAACCTACACCATCTATAGCCAACATTACCTTTGAAGATGTGTCTTCATTGTTTCCTTGCTTCCTGGTGTTGTCTTGATTTCTGAACTGACCTTCCTTGCTTCTTGGTGCTCTACACTCCCTGGAAAAGTGTCCCAACTTATGGCAGTTGTAACACTCCATCTTGGATTTATCATATCCAGCATTGTCATTAGCTTAATGAAAATCTTATTTCGACTATCCTTGATAGTACTTCTTTGCCTTCACACTCTTAGCAAAGAGAGTGGCCAATTCAAATCCATTGCTTCTAAATCTTCTTCATTGAATTTGCTCTAAGGTTCTGGTGTAGGACATTAGAACCATTGAGATTTTCAACCATGAAAGCATACACAGTATTATCACTGACACTTGCAGTACAAACTTATGGACTAGCAGCATTAACATTAGGGCTAGCAGCACTAACTTGTGGACTAGCAGTGTCAGGGGGCAAAAATATCATTAGTTACTGATAGTGCTTTGGAGCAGTCATTGTTAAGGCCAATTTTTGCAGCACCACTTTCTTGTTACCAACAGATTTCTTTACATTTTTGTAAACATTTGAAGTTGTTGTACATATCATATATGCTCAATAGTCTCAACTTCAGTTATTCATTCCATACAATACATGAGTGTTCCACTCAGGTGGTAACTGCTTAAAATTTTGAGTTTAAGTCTTCTGGGGCGAATTGATCACACTACCAAGATAGCAAGCATACTGACTATCTTTGATGGCCTATTGAAGATAGAGTCAAGAGACTATGCACTTGATGTTCTGAAATTCTCATACTGTTGCTTTAAGAGTGTTTTCTGAGTTTTCTTGGTAGCTGAATTACCTCCAAATCTTGTTTCAATGGCAGCAAACATTGATTTAGCATCAGGATACTGACTGAATGTAAGTTGATGTTCATTGGGAAGAGCCATGAGTAGCAAACCCCTAGCCTTGACATCATTCTTTTTATTTTTCTTCTCTTCAGCAGTTACAGGTATAAACATCTTTGTAACTGATGTACCATTCTCCTGTGTTGTTTGTGGTACTGACACCCATGAATCACCATTTTCTATCACCTCCTAGAGTGCATAGTCTTGGATCTGGAAGTACTGCTTAATCCTTATAACCCACATCTCATACTCACCCAATTTAAGTATGGGAAGCTTTGTAGTAGTACCACTATTTGTAGATTCAAACTCCATGTCTTCTAGATTAAAGTTTCTTAAAGCAATGCTCTGATACCACTTGTTGATCCCAAACCTAGATCGATTCCTTAGGTTGTCTACGGTTAAATTACCTTGGATAAATCTAAAATAACTTGTTGTAGAAACTTGGTAAAGTGTATGCGGAATCTACACCGTAATAGTGAAATATTATGAAAAAACAGTATCTTGAACAAACGAAGATATAACTTAAACGCTCTAATATTATTAGATCAATATACGAGTACTTTAACTTTAGTACTGGTTTTACAAAACCTTGAAGCTTTTCTTAAACAGACTTTGACAACTATGAAGACTTATATGCATAAACTGATGATCTGCTGCAACTAATGCCCAGGAGCTCCTTTTATAGTGACTAAAGGAGTCATAGTCGGCTTTCAATACATTCTTAGATATCTTATCTTTTATAAAATAAACGTAATCTTTAAATAAATACATTAGTATATATTTGTACATAAATATCTCAATACTTATCTTCACATAGTATTTCTTTGTTCTGCAAAACAATCTTTGATCTCTTTAATTCGTCTTTTATCTCTTGACTCATGTAGAAAGTCTTCATACAGTTGTAATCCTCTTCCCTAGCAGCAATGATAAACAAGACAGTAGTAACAATTGTACTAGCTATAGTACTATATACTCTAACATTAGTAACTTGTACTAGCAGTCTTTAACATTTACTTTATAGCGGCACCTAACTTACTTAGCTTATATTTTTAGTCTTCAACATGTGCTGTCTTAACTTCAACTAAACTGCAGTAACTTTATGTATCAGTACTAAATTATACTTACAGTAGTAACTTGCAGTGGGTAATCATCATATACTAACCAGTACTATCTATAATTTAGCATTAATTTCCATTATGAACATGAGCTATAGTAACTTCCTAAGTATCCATGAAGTATTTTACGTCCACAAGTTCTGTTAATACGGCGTATTTTATGCACTTATGATCGTATTCAACAGTATTGACCATATTTAGATTACTTTTTTATAAGGTTTCTTGATATGGCGTATATTCCTAGTTTATGGAGACGGGCCGTATTGGTCTATACTGTACAGTTTATTTAGACTTATTGAATTTTTAACATAGATTACCCGAGATTGGGATTTTGCAAGTTTTTTCCTAAATTTTACACAGGATTCCTCGTGATGAGAAGAAATTTGACGAAGTTGTGAAGTATCGTACAATCTGGAAATCTAAAGTGTTGGAGTCTGAAACTTCAAGAAAGGTCTGGTCAACACAAATATTGCTCATAACTCAACTTGAGCGTCTAAACGAGCTAATAATATCAGGGAGTTTCTCATTTATTCTTTTAATTCCTGTTTTTAATGTTTTATCTATACAAAGAGGACGTTGTATAATCAAGTGAGGGGATGGGAAGTAAAATGTATACTTGTCCTATTTTTCACAATAAAATGCTTAAATTATGCTCAAATTTAAAAAAAAAATCAAGCATTACTTTTTGAAATATACTTGTTACATACCTGCCACCATCAATAACCCTTATTTAGCTATTGTGAGGATTTAACTTTAATCCTTTTCAAATGTTTATCCAAATTCCAAAAAAAAATATACGTGTGCCGGTGATGTTGTAAATTTTTAGAACTTGGCTTGGTATATCTATTCGATACCACAATAACGAGTACTATGGATTTAGATGGAGTAAGTTGTTTAAATTGGTAAATTTTAGGATTACACCTAAAATGCATTTTATGTTGTTTTATTAACTAACTACACTGGTTAGTTAAATCCCTGTATAAACCCTTTGTTTACTCTCATCTTAAGAGTAAGATACCCCTAGAAAAACTAATAGAGCCAATCCTTTTGGAATAACACCAACTATTTATTTTGTTACACCTTTACACCTTAGCCTACCCTGTTAGATTAAGTCCAGTTATTAGTTGCTAGTTGCTTAAAGTGTAAAGTATGTATTTCCTAGTCTTGTGTCAATTTTCTATCTTTGGTACGGTTGAGAAGAAATTTGCACATTGCAAAATCTAAAAGGGAAGTACAAAAGTATTCAAAACTCATGTATTTTTTACTACCAACAACTGATTGGTACGTCCAGAAGAATGAAGGAAGAATAGATCCGAGACAGAAGAAGGAGAGAAGGAAGAAGTCTTAGAAAGATAGATAGAGAAGAAAAGAGAAGGGATAGAAGCGATAGAAGAGAAAGAGAAGTCAGCAGAGAAGAAGAATAGATAGAAGAGGAGAGAAGAGATTAGAATAGAAGTAAGAGAGAATAAGAAGAGAAGAAGAGAGAGACAGAGAAAGATAGAAGAGACTAGAAAGAAGAAAGAGAAGAGGATAAGAATAGAAGGTGAAAGAAGCAGAGACGGAAAAGAGAAGAGAAGATAGAGAGAGAAAGAAGTAGAGTACCTTTCTAGAAGACAGAATTAAACAGAATAGAAGTTAGAGGTAGGAATCGTAAGAGAATAGAGAGAGAGAGAATATTTAGATAGATAGAGGGAGTATAGAAGTAAAGTAGAAGCAAGATTGAGAGTAGAGAGAGAGAGAAGACAGAAAGGAGAAGAGGGAAGAACTAGAAAAGAAGATAGAAGAAGTAAGAAAAGGAGGAAGAAGAAGAGAGAGGATATTAGAGAAGATAGGAGAGAAGATTAGAAGATTTAAAGAAAGAAGGATCAGAAAGAAGGGAGAAGAAGTTCAGTAAGAAGTAGAAGTAGGTATGAGAAGAAGATTAGAGAGTAGACTATAGTAGTTTTAGGTAGAGAGAAGAAGAAGATAGAGAGAAGTAGATCAGAAGAGTGAGACTAGAATAGAAGATAGTTTAGAAGAGAAGAAGATAGGTAGAATAGAAGAGGAAGTCGGGATAGAAAGAAGAGGACAGATTGGAGAGAGATTTGAAAGCAAGACAGGCAGTAGAAGAAGAAGGAGAATCAGAAGGAGTAGAGTAGTAAGAGAAAGAGAAGTAGATTAGTGAAGACAGTAGATAGAAAGTCTCAGGACTGATAGAGAGAACGAGTGATAGAGAGAAGAGAGAAGAGAAGAAGAAGTAAGAAGAAAGAGTATAGAGAAGATAGCCATGACTAAGAGATAGAAGATTCAGACCTGCATATTAGCATAGAAAGGAATAGACTAGAAAGAAGAAGAAGTGTAGAAGAATTTAGTAGAGACAATTAGAATTAGGATGAGAAAGAGCGAGATTTCAGAAGAGTTTGAAGAACTAAGATAAGAAGAAGATAGAGAAGATTAGAATGTAGTAGAAGATAGAATTATCAAATAAATTATCCGGAGTTATTATGATCGTGAAGATAGTGAAATTACACTGATTTTCGTAGTATAGTATAGTTAATTTTTTTTTAGCAAAAATGCAACAAAAAAGAAGAGAAAGGTTTGAAGATAATCGTTTTGCAAGAACTTAGACCGAAGAAATCATATGAAGGGTCGATTATTCATTGATACGTCTTATAAGTCAACGATGTAAAGTTTTGTATAAAGTGGTAGATATCGCCACTTGTTTTGTAAAAGTATGTAAAGTATGGGATGATTGGGAAGTTGACCATTACGGGAACGCCAACTCAGGTTGTTGTTTTTGTTTTATGATCAAGACGTGTGTAAATAGTTGTGTCTTTTATATGGTAACGGTCAGGAAAAAGTGTCTAGCAACTTGTATCTTAGACCTAGTCTATTTGTTTCGTAATTTTTGTTTAACAACAATTTAATTCCCTTTCCTAATCATTAACCATGGGTTTTACGTGAATGAGGATGTGTACGAGCATGCTTGTCTATTCCGTCGTTACGGCCATGTATGCATGTCTCAGCTGCATTGTTGGTGTTAATTACTATTGTGAAAAGTTAGAAGATCCGCTACCCTATATCATTTTTCATCCTAACCCTTGGTTAAACTTGAATGAGGATGTGATCGAACACACATGTCTATTCTGTTGTTACATTCATGTATGTATGCTTCAGCTTCCTCCCTTCCGTTGGTGTGGTACTTTTGGTGAAAGATTATAGAATTATCAACCCTAAGCCTTATGATAAAAACCTATTTTACCTTTATAAAATGGTATCCTTTAGCTCTAATGGTGGGATGTGTAGCCTTGCCAAGCCTATGATCGAATACTCATCACGAACGAGCAATTAAGCAAATTAGTTACATGTTACCACATAGATTAGTTGGGTGATTTGAGTGTTTTCATCTTCCTATTTCATGAGGTGTTTGGTTGTGTACTTGTAATAGATCAAATAAATGATTAACGGAAAAATCCTTAGGGATACATTTTCATAAACTTCTAAAGGCTACTTGAGGACAAGTATGATTCAAGTGGGGGGATATTTGATGACATCAAATAACGTCACTTTTATAGCATCATTTATCCCATGTAATTAACCCATTTTATATAATTATTGCAAAGAATTGTTACTTAATCGTTTGTATTTTAGAATTGCGGTAATTATGGAGTACTTGGTGAAAGTTAACTAAAAGGCACGCATTCTGAGCTAATCAAAAGGATATTTGAAGATTACTGACAACCAATACGCAGTATCCATCAAGGAAGATACGGTGTATCTGTGCCTGTACTTCACTAAAGACCACGAAGGAAACAAGATCAATACGTCGTATCTAGAGAATCCTATACGTCGTATTCAAGTTATAAAATGTGAAGATTCTGGAAGATATCTGATTAACTCTTTGATTAACCCTTTTTATATAAATAAATATATAATACTTATAAATATATAATAAGGATAATTATCAAGAAATTCAAGATGAAACCGGATAGTAGTATAGAACTTATTCCAGGGTCGATTATCCCAATAACGTAGGATGGGTATTGGAAGTCGAGAGTTGCGATTGACATTTGATGATTGAATAGAACAAGATTTGGATTGAATTTCTAAATCTACGGGAAAAATAAAGCAATCTACACTAAAAACGAGAAAATTACACAAATTATACTAAAAATGGAAACGGGAAGCTAAAACGACACACTAAAAAAACCTAATTTTTCAAAATTAAGCCTAAATTGATTTTTTCACTTTTAATGGACTTAAATTGACTAAAAAGGAAGTTTAAAGAAAACTAGAACGAAAACGGAGCAATATTGAGTTAGAAAACACGATAAACAAGAACGGGAACGAATCCCGTTCTTTAAAAAATGAAATTTTGCAAAAATAACCCTACGAAAGTTTTTCTATTTTTCCTAAGTGTAATATGACAAAATAAAATTTTCTAAAAAAGAAAAATATTTTTTTGATTTTTATTTAATTTTTAATAATTAAAAAACAGATTTAAAGAAAATAAATGATAAAAAATAGCAAACAATATTGGAAAAATGTAAACAAATACAGAAAAGTGGATTAAGGTAAGCTGGATTTAGGAAAAATAAAATCTAGAAAAATGGGCTTATAAATAAGCCGAAATAAGCTAAAAACAGCTTATGGGCTTAATGGGCTAAATAGCCTATATAGAATAAATTTTGCAACTCACTACCGGATGAGCTATTGTAGCATACCGGTAGTGAGTGTGTGTTATAAAGCGTTGGTAGATGGGGGTTGAGGTCCAAAGGTTCGAGTCTTGCCTCAATTGGGGCTCCTAATCCCAACGTTTTTGTTTTCTTTATTTTTTTTACAAAACTTTTATTAATAATCTGAAAATAAGCAACTTTAAAAAAGACAAAAATTTTATAACTAACAAATAAGCACGAAATAAGCTGAATAAGATGGCAGTTTGCTAAATTTACTCTAGACCAATAAAACAAATGCTTAACTGTTAAACTAACTAGGGGTAAAATAAGCTAAGGAAATGTCAAATAAGCAAACACTAGGGCTGCCTAATCCTAATAAGCAAATGCAAACAAAGATAAGCAAGGAAAATAAGCTAGAATAGGCATAAAAGCTAGAAATGGTAAAAACACTTAAAATTTTATACTAAGAAGCAAATAAGTCCAAAATAAGCTTAACGAAATACCAAATAGGCTTGAACAGGCCTAGACAACCTAATAAGCTAAACTAACCCTAAATAAGCTAATCCAATAAGCAAATAAGCTACAATAAGCAATCAACAAGCTAGCAGACTTAACTATATTAAACTAAGGCAAAAGAGTGCTTAACTACTAGCTACTTAAAGGGACAAAATAAGCTAAGGCAAAGGGAAAACTAGACCTAATAAGCCAATATAAACCAAAAATAAGCAAAATCAAACAGACAAATAAGCTGGAAAACCTAAATAAGCTATGGGGCTAAACTGCAGGCAAAACAGTCAAGGGCTCACTTTTGGGCTTATTTTTAAGCCCAAGAGGGGGGTCCTAAGCTTAAGGCTTGCTAGGGCTTATAGACAGCTTATTAGCTTCCTAGAAAGTCAATTAGCACTAAATATTTAATTAAAGAAAAGCAAGAAAAAGGGGTGAAAAGTTGGGCTTTTGCACCAGGGGACAATTTATCAAAGAAAGAGGGGTTAAAAGCCAGCTTATAAATAAGCTGACAAATAAGCTCAAAATGAAAAATAGCTTAAAACAGATTTAGAATGACTCAAAATAAGCTTGTGCACAAAATTTCATGAGCTAGAAATCATTTTTACCATCTGATATCTTTGAATTTAAAAAGACACTATGAGACTTGGAGAACAATTATGAAAAATTGTCAAATCTTTGACAGTTTTTGTTAAAAAAAAAGGTACACCAGGACAAACTATGCTTACTGCATTTGACAAGTAAAAAAAAACTAAAACATCACACAAAGTTGGATTTAAAAACCTAAACCACAAAAGCACTTATAAACTATTTTTTTTTCAAGACAGTTTGAAAGCATCTTTGGAAAAACTTAAAAACTAACTTAAATTCTAAAAATCTTTTTAAAACAGCTTGTAAACAACTTAAAATAGCTAACCAAAAGTGGCTAAGGTGACCTAAAGGTTTATAACCCAAACTGACCCACTTTGGGCCCTTGTGCCAAACACCCCCTTAAGATTTTAGAAATCAGTTTTTAAGCTGTTTTTGAAGGATTAAAAAAAAGGAATTTGAAGACAGATTATAACAAAGATTAAATAAGCAAAAATAAGTAAAAAGCAACAAGAATTAAGCAGTTAACTAAGCACTTAAGATAAGAGCAATATCAAAGGCAAATATGGCAGTTGAGAGTAAAAACTTAAACAAAGGATATCAAAACATCAAATAAAGACAAATAAGCATTAAAAGACATGATTAAGCAGGAAAAAGAAGAAAATAAGCAGGAATATAAGCAATAAGCAGATATGAACAGTAGAAAAGCTAAAATGGATAAAAACAAGAAAAACTTACCAAACCCTTGCTCTAAACAGGGCAAATAAATGATTCTACAAGCTCTAGCTTGTCAAAGACAAGCTAGTGAGGTCTATAAGCTCTTCCCAAGCTAGCTTATCATCCAAATATCAAGCTGTGGTATTTTGAGGGTAATTTCTTTTTTTTGAGATTTTCTTAACTGTTTATATTTCTAAGTAAATTTTTATAAAAGCAGGTTATAAAGTGGTTTAAATGAGAGCTTATATTAGCTTATGAAACATAAGTGAACACTTAAAGAGAATAAGAAATTAAAACAGATTTTAAGAAACTTTAAATTTCATTAACTTGAAAACATTATAAGGAAAATTAAAAACTAAATTTGCTGGATTTAAACTAACTAGGTGAAAACTAAGTTACAAAAAAACTAGATAGCCAAATGGCTTACAAGACACCCTATTTATATAAAAACGACTAAGTGCTTGCCCTCTCTTCAATCTTTGTCTTCTTCTAGTTGTGTTTCTTTGCTGAGACAGAAGCTAGGGTGTGTTTGTTGTGTGAGAGTAAGCCCCAAGTTTATCCTAGCCATTAAATTGCCTTTGAGCCAAGTGACTTGGATCTACACTTGATCTTTGTTGTCCAATGAGGTGAGGGAGGATTACCATGGTGTCATTTATCCCTTTATGAGGTGGGGGTGAGTTTTAATGGGTTTTTGCTAGGGGTGAATAGTGGTCGAGGAGGGGGGACAGGGAAGCGTGAACAGTGGAGGTTGGTTTGGGCGGGAAAGATGGTTATAACAGGTGTGTGCGTGTTGTCAGGGGTGAGTTTGAGGATTTGGCAAAATGAGCCCCTTGTTTGTTGTGTTTGCAATATTAGTCCTAGTGGTGATTAAATTTTTGGAGAGATGGCAAAAACAACCCCTGAGGTTGTTTGATGGTTTTGCACCACAAGTCCATAAGGACTAACGGGTTAGGGGTTAAGGGCTAATGCTTGTTAGGGGGTTATGGTTTGGGCCTAAGTTATATATTTTAGGTCGGCTTGTCTTAAAAGAGAGTTGGGCCTTTGTTTAAACTTTTGGTCTTCAATATTATACTAATGGGTTTACCCGGCCCATTAGATGGGTTCGGGTGGGCCCATTAAGTATTCTTCGGTGTCGGCTCCGGTTTTGATGGTTGACTTTTCCGGGTTGACTTTGACTTTGACTTTTGTTGACTTTGGCTTTGATTTGACTTTAGCTTTTCCACTCCGTGCCCGGTTTTGTCGTTTTTAGCTTCGTTTTTCGTCCTTTTGTCGGATATCCATTTCCTGCACAATATAAGTGAAAACATACAAATACAATGTATTTTTGGTACGTTTTTTGTCATTTAAGTTCGGTTTTAATGGTGAAGGGTATGCGTAATTAAACGCATACCAAAATCCCCCATACTAAGATATTGCCGTGTCCTCACGCAATGCTATGAAGTAAGCACTTAGAAAACTAAGAATCTCGATCCCCCTCGACTAATAACCTCGAAAAGTAGCTAAGTGTTCGTCAAGGGGAATTTAAAGACTCATAAGTTTTGAAAAGCCCTGTCTTTACCATTTTTTAAAGATCTACACATATTTTTGTATTTTTCATTTTTTTTCTTTTTAAACAACTAATTAACTTATTTGACTTCCATTATTTTATAACTTTTAGGGATCATAGAACAAGATGCATTTCTATTCGAGAATGCCCCAAAAAGGATAAATTCATCGTCCCTGACTTTTTATTTGCTCCAAACTAAGCTTAAAACAAAATCATAGTTAAATATTAGTTAATATGCTAACACTATTCATATTTGCAACTTGTGAACATTTCACTCCCGTCAATTATTATATCTTAGGTGTATGTGCTATTTTGAATTTCAATCATAGATCAACGTTTTGCAAGAATTCTATGTTACACGTTCCACTAGAGAATAATGAGTTTGAAGGCGAGATCACCCCATGTAGCGACTTTCTTCTCGGCACATCCTAACCTTGCGGCTAAGTGACCAGGCTTTTGACACCCCACAGAGACTAGTATCGGCACTCACGGACCTTAGGTTTCAAAAACTCTTAGGTTTCTCGTATACGCACATCTTAAAATAGAATAGTCAAAGTTCTAAAGTATATTTAAATTTAACAAAAAGAGATCTATTTATTAATTCACACTTAATATTAAACATAACATTGATGCAATTGTAACCCTCGACCTTTTAGAAGGCTGCAACATCAGTTGTGAGCCGGCAGGATGCAACAAACTTGTATCAGTCTCGGATTATTATTCTTACTATGGGCTTTCTTTAGAAGGCTGTAACATCGGTTGTGATCCGGCAAGATACAACAAACTTTTATCAGCCCACAGTTTATATTTATTATATTTTTTTCATTTTTCAACAAATCATCATTTTTTTACAATATAGAGAAGACTTTTTTTTGAAAAATTTAAGTATAAGATTGAACTAAGACTAAATTTTTTTTAACTACATAAAAATTATTGATTTAAGTTTAATCTCCAAAAATAGCACGTATATTAATCTGGTTAGAAGCTTATGGGAGAAAAAGCCACAAATTACATACATGAGCTCTTAAGATTTCCAAATAATCATTATTTAGCATCCAACTCATACTTAACTCTATCGTTTTTCGTTCTTCACGAGTTTCACGAACGCTTAGCCAGAAAGTTAAGGAACAAGCTAGAGCTCAACACGCTCGATCGGGTCAAAATTTATTCTTATTCTACCCGGCAGGAAAGTCAAAATTGTGACAAAACACTTATTTTATTTTTGAAAATTTTTAAATTTTTTTCATTTTTTTGAAATTTTGGTGGTAAAAACGGGATTACGCGAAAACAACAGCTGCAAGCACAATCAAATCGAACATCCCCCATACTAGAATGAAACATTGTCCTCAATGTTTTATGAAGGGTCTCTACGTAAATCCTAAGCCGTTTATTAAGTATGCTTAAAGATAAACGTTAGTCGATTAGATTAGGATATTGGATTTCCCAAATGAAGATGAGGATTTGAAGCTCTTGTGATCGAAGGACAAAACTGCAAGCACGAGAGGCTTCAAAAATCCAGGAAATCCTGGACATACAACAAAACATAAAACACAAAAAAGTGAAGAGGCGAGCCTCATCACAACAACAAAAAATACTTTGTCATTACTACATAAGATAGCTACGGATAAGCATGGGGTGCCTCCCACGGAGCACTTGTTTAGGGTCACTAAGCTTGACCCAATCCCCAAATTCAATGGTCATTGGGGAAGGTTTGGAGATCCGGGACAACTAATTTTGGTACGTCCCCTCCAAAGTAGTGCTTAATTCGATGCCCGTTCACCTTAAAGTTTTGCCCAGAGTTTTGGGATAACTCGACGGTGCCATATGGGAAAACTTGGGTAATTGTGAATGGTTCGGACCAACGGGATTCCAGCTTGCCTGAGAAAATCTTCAATCTAGAATTAAAGAGGAGGACTTGATCACCAATGTTGAAAACGCGGTTTTTGATCCTGGCGTTATGGATCCTCTTAGTTTTCTTCTTGTAAATCAAAGAATTTTCATAGGCTTAATCACGAAGTTTGTTTAATTCATTGAGTTGAACTTTGCGTTGATCACCCGTGGCCGAAAGGTCAAAGTTAGCATGCTTCAAGGCCTAGTAGGCTTTGTGCTCGAGCTCAATCGGTAGATGACATGCCTTTCCATAC
>BQNB010156231.1:0-15290 GCA_026074375.1 Tanacetum coccineum | reverse complement strand
AACACGCTAGAGCACTAAGACTTTTAGATAGTGATTTAGACTCTGCTTGTAAGATTGTTCAACGAATTCAGGAGGTGCTAGTCTATGTTAAAGATACATGCCCTAGTTTAACAAAACCTAGTGAGAAATTGGTGGCTGTCACACCATTGAACAAAAACAAGAAAGTTAAGTTTGCAGAAGCTGCCACATCATTTGGTACCACTCAAAAACTAGCAGATTCTCATAAAACATAAGATTCTAACAAACCTAATGAAGAGTTCTACTAGTGCTAGCAGATCACAACCTTCAGGCAATACCAAGAACAATAGGATCTCGCGAACTACCAGTAGCAACATGAAGAATAAAGTAAAAGACCACCCTAGGAGCGTTAAATCTAAGTCAAATAAAATGAATCATGTTATTGAACCTGTCTGTAATGCGCATGTTAAGCATACAATGTTAAATGCGAATTCTGAATTAATTTGTGTTAAATGTTATCAATGTATATTTGATGCAAATCATGATGTGTGTTTTCTTGAATTTGTTAATGATGTGAATGTGTGTTCTAAATCTAAATCTGCTAAGAAGAGCAAAAACAGAAGTATTTGGAAACCCACTGGTAAAGTGTTCACTAATATTGGATATAGGAGGAAACCTATAGGTCGAACCTTCACTATAGCTGGAAAAACATGCCCTTTAACTAGGATCACCTCCACTAAAGTAGTGCCTCTTAAGGAAACCACTTCAAAATCAGTAACTACACAAAATCCACAAAATAAGGCTGATAACAGGAGACCCAACATAACAAAATCTATAGGTTCGAGTAGCAAATCTAAGATTAAAGAATCTAGGATTTCTATCAACTCGAAACCCAATCAATCTTGGGGATCCAATGCTTCAAATGTTCCATCTTCTTCTCTTGTTGATTTTAGGTTTTCCAAATTGTTCTCTGGTATTTGGACTCCAGATGCTCCAAGTATATGACAGGAAATCGCTCTCAGCTCATCAACTTCGTTTACAAATTTTTGGGTACTTTCAGATTCAGTAATGATCAGATTACAAATATTATGGGCTATGGAGACTATCTAATGGGAAACGTTACGATTTCTCAGGTTTACTATGTAGAAGGGTTAGGTCACAATTTATTTTCTGTTGGCCAATTTTGTGATTTCGATCTTGAGGTAGGTTTTCGCAAACACACCTGCTACATTCGTGACTTAGAAGGTGTTGATTTACTCAAAGGATCAAGGGGCTCAAATTTATACACGTTGTCTCCGGAAGATATGCTGTTAACCTCTCTCATTTGTATCTTGTCTAAAGCTTCAAAGACCAAATCTTGGTTGTGGCATCAAAGGTTATCTCATTTAAACTTCATATATATCACTACACTGGCCAAATAAGGATTGGTCTGAGGTCTGCCCAAATTAAATTTTTAGAAAGATCACTTGTGTTCCGCATGTGCACTTGGAAAAAGCAAGAAACACTCCCACAAACCAAAAGCTGAAGACTCCATTCATGAAAAGCTCTATATTCTGCACATAGACCTTTACAGGCCAATGAGGATTCAAAGTATCAATGGGCAGAACTACATATTGGTAATTGTTGACGATTACTCTCGGTTTACTTGGGTTAAATTTCTATGATCCAAGGATGAAGTCCTAGAGTTCGTGATTAAATTTCTCAAAATGATTCAAGTTTGACTCAATGCAACTATCCGAAATATCAGAACTGATAATGGCACAGAGTTTGTCAATCTGTAAAACCCTCATTTTCATAATGCGCAGCGGAATACAAAATGGGTATTACTTCAAAGCACAATACACCAAGATATAGAAAACGACTCAAAAGAGACATTTACAAAACATGTGTTCCATTATTTAATCAGAGTAAATGCGTTAGGTCCCACAGAAAATCGTAACCAAATCCATCACAACATTTGAAAAGTAATTATTTCAAATTAAAGACATTGTTTTAATAAAACATGGAACACATTAGGAAGCTTCTACATAAGCGTCCACACGCACTAGACCACCACTCCATCATTTCCATCACCCTTGGTTACCTAAGATAAGACATGCTAAAAACGTCAAAAAAATTGTTGAGTGAATCCATAGAGTTTATAAACAATGAGTATAAAACTTTGATCACACATATAGTTCTCGGGAAAAACATTACAACGAATACAATGTATCAAACTTTCATTTCACGCATTAAGCTCATGACACCGATACCTTAAAAATACATATATCTTTTCATATGTTAAAAACCGTGCCCCAAAACAAGGTATTATTGCCTCATACCTACTCGTCTCAATACAAAACGTCTATTTGACAGGGTGTTCACCAATGGATCCATACCCCAGACGGGGTTGTCAAACCCAATAGATCTATTTAATGCGTAAGCGTTTACCTCACCAGGTAATTAACGATTCATGAAATTAGGGAATTTGGCAATAGCTACTCATGCGGAAATAATCTCATAATCGGGTCTAGCATACCATACAATCATGTGTTCGATTTTTCAAAACAAGCATGTATCTCCCTTGCGGGTTTATAAAACAAGCAATTATTTAAAATGCGAGGCTATGAACTCACCTTAATCAAAAGTATCTAATCAAATGACTCAACACGAGCAAACAACCTTCACGTCTCAACCGCAACCTATCTTACATTATATATAAGTGGATATATGAATGCCACCTATGCAACATAAACACCACATCATCATTTAAGAAACTCTACCTATGAAACTAATTATGCCACATAGACATTTATGACTTCCACCTATGAAACTATTTATGTCACCTAAGCATTTACCAAGCCACATATGCAACTACTTATGCCACCTATGCATTTAACAAGCCACCTAGATCAATCAAATCTACCTAAGCATTTATTATTCCAAATTCAGTCGTGTAACATAAATCTGAAAAAATAAACCGTTTGTAGGATTCGAACTTAGGTCTTGGCACCCACAACAATATAATTTACCATTAGTCCACAATGGTATTTGTGTTGAGTTTCTAAAAACCAAAAACTATCTACACTACACAATACTAATCCAGAAATCACTTTAACATCTTTTCCTTTTATGACTATTTCAAAGTCAAATAGAAAGCATAACGCATAACTCATTTTGAATTCAAAACCCTAAAAATCAGGCCATTTTTGCTCGATCAACAACATCCGATAAATTTGTAACGAAAACATATCAATTATCATGATACGATACAATCAATACCAATTCAAGTTTAACATTTCAATTAACATCCAATTTTAATATAAAAACCTCCACTCAAACTGAAGAACCAAAAACACAAATTCGAAACCTCCACTCAATGCTAAAATCACGCCTATGATGCCAATCCCAGAACCACGATAGATTATCACATAATGGATTCAACAAAAATCAACCGGGTATATGAAAACAGGTCTGTGCTTTTCGTGCTTTTCATATTTGTTTTAAAATTAATTGATTGTGACTTGAAATATGGCTATTTTTTCTATTAAATGATATAGGTTCATGTAAATTTTGATGTTAGGCTTAGACGAGAAAAAACCTTATTTTATTAGGTTTGTCAAGACACTACATAAGGGTTGATATAAGCAATGAAAAGGCCTCGCCTTGATATGCGTGTTTTTGCTTTGGTAATTTAAGGCGTCTCTTAGTAGTTTTATGTTTAGGTATATTTTTTAGATAAAGAGTGTTTTTTAGTTCAAATCGAGCAGGATCTTAATGTTTTAGAATATTACGATAAAAATGTAGGTGAATGATATGGAGGTAATTACAGCTGCAATTTCAGGTACCGGAGCTAATGCAACATATATGGAGATAGGTTTGTATGTTTTTATTTTATTTTATCTATAACTGCTATGATGAAATTTGCGTTGTTAACTAAGTGCTATCATGAAACAAAAAAATGACTACTTCACCAAGTGGGTCGAAGTCCTAATGATTTTTTTTCTTTAGAAATAATAACCACTTGAGCGTATTGAATTTTTACGAAAGCATGCTCTTAAGATGTTTTATAATATCAAGTTTAAGGTAAAGCTTCTTCTATCTAGCATATTCTGTAATTTCAATTAATTGATGTTTGCATCGCATCTTAATAAAATCTCTCAATTACTTTGAGATCATTAGCTATGTTAGTTGACAGGTTAGTAATCACATGTCGTAAATGTATCTAAGATCTATTGGAAGTTAGTCATTTTATGTAGTTTCTGAAATTTAAAGTCCTTGCAGCAATCGGATACCAAGTTGCTCTAATGGCATGGTCTTATCTTCCCAGCAAGGTTTCTAAAATTTTAACTCTTTGGAGAAAAGACCTTAAGAAGGTTAATTTTGTTATTCTTACTATTTGTACTTTGGGCGCATTTGTGATTGTGAGCAGGGTCTATGAGATAAAAGATGGTTGTCTTGAATCTTACGCTAATAAAGAAACAGAGCTTAATGAACTAACAAGAAGTCACAAGGTACCTTTTTAGGATTATTACTGACATACATCTTCATTTGTCATGTTTTTTGCATCGACAATAAAATGGATTTATAATAAATTTATTATTTAAACTCACATTATGTACTATTAAATATAAATAATATAGTCACAAGATACACCTAGAAGTAGCAAGATGGCAAGTTGCATAGGTATTAACGGGTCATTTTTGTACATGTTGAACCAAGATGGGTCGTCTGATCAGCAAACAATATATAGTCCATTTTATAGAAAAATAATCATATACACAACATGTTAACTAAGATTATAAAAACAACATTGTTACAATAAATAATTAAAATATTTCAAAATTCTGAGTGAAACAACTTGCATATTTGTTTGCATTTTAAATTAATTTTGGAAGACTTTTAACACAATTGACCAGTTTGAGATAAAACCCAACTTAAATCAACCCATTAATTAGTAAATGGGTAAAAATGCAACCTTAATAAACAACATATGAAAATATATATATATCGATAATCTTTTTTGTATTTTGTCTACTTGAAAACAAGCTTGAACATTTTCCACAATCAATGCATCTGAATCTGTATATGAATTACGTACACCATCAGCTTCATAGTTTACCATTTGTGCATTATAATCCAACTGGTTAGAAGAGTAGTTTTTTAGGAACAGCTGGTAATCACGCTGCATAACAATATCGTTATTAGGTTCTGTTATATACTTTGGGTAATGTATATTTCTGAACATTAACATGCAAAGTTTTATAGACATTTACAATTGCTGCCCTTTAATCTATTATATGATTGTGAGCCGATACCACTTCAATTTCTCTAATTCTATAGTTAAACTTGTGTGAAGAATATTGGTTTGTGCTTTCTTTATCTTTGTCGAGTATTTATTTTCATTAATACTCATTTCTTTAACCTAGTGAATGCAGAAATAAAGCATGCAAAAATTTGAGCCAATACATACCTTACTCATTATCATCCATAAAAAATCTTTGGTATATGTATGTTACTCCTCCCATTAACTTAGCCTCAGTCTCCCACCAACAAGTAAACACTCATGATCTTTCTTCCTGCAGGAATTTGAGCCACAACCTTTTGCCAAGTCTGTTGGAAACATATTTATAGGCCCATCGTCTCTCGAAGAAATGTATGACATGAACTTGATTCTATAATTTGTTGTTTTGTTCTTAAAGAGACGCTATATGAAGTTGTTTCTTATAAATACAGGTGGTGAGCTGATAATATGGAAACTTCAGTAACATAAATCTAATTGCAGTCACGGAAGTATAATCAACATATTTTAAAAAACATGATTAGTTAATTACGAGTCGCCCCAACTAAGATATGTACCATGATTTGGTTAGCAAGCATATTTGTCTGAGTGATTAATATCAAGCTATATTTTTCTGAGTGATTAACTACTAACTATAATTAATAATTTGGAGTTGATTGATACGTTTTATCATTTTATTTTACTGCAAGTTCGTAACTTGGTTAATTTCTAGTAACACTCTTTTGAAATGGATCTAAACTTCTATGTATGTATTCGGTGTGAAAATACATAACAAAAGTTTACTAGGCCATCTCATTTCTTATAAGTATTTAACATTTTTCATTTGCATCATTTAACAATAAGTCAATTGTTCTTTAAACTTGAACATGGTGAGTTTAAACTGCGTTTCATTGATCACTAGAATGGCATCATCCAATAAATCCTGACCCTTACAGAAGAGTATTCGGGTCAGATGGTGAAAAGTACGCAAAATATGTGGAAAACTCGATACAGTTTGGAACTTATGGACAAGTTGTTGGCTTTATTTTTGAAGCAATTCAGGTAATCAGTGGTGGAAATAGTTGATAGTTGAAGTCTCTATATACATGACAGATAAATTATTATTTCAACAAGACCATTAATGGACACACTGCTTAGTTTCCTGGTTATCTGCCACCGGGACAAAAAGGTTTGATTCTTTGTTTTCATTTTCTGTTTTTTCATTTTATTATTCAGATTATGAATTATAAATTAGGTGCTATAAGGTCATGAATTATAAAGTCAAGAACTAATTATTCGAAACTTATAAAATCTACTTCAATAGTTAAAGTGGTCTATGTTTGATATCATTCTATGTCTTATGATTTGTACAGGTTGAGCAAGTGGTATGCAATACATCGGCCACCATGTCAGTTCAGGGAATATTTCATAACCTTAAAAAGCTTGATTTTGCAAAGAAGCAGATTACAATTATTATCACAGCCCTCCATCATCTTACTATGCTGGGTCAGTCCTCTGTTAAGGTTTAGTAAATTTGTACATAATCCATCATAGTTAGTTTAGTACATAAACTCCCACATAATTTTTGACTTCTAATATTTCACCTTTTCAGATCCAACAAGAGATGTTATAAAATAGGCATTAGAATGGCCGAGTCTGCTCCTGGATACGAGCAAGGGTATGTGGATTAACTTCTTTAACAAAAGTTTTTAAAATAAATGTATTTTTAAATCTTTAAACGATTATGGAATCGGGGAAAAACTACAAAAGAAGGTCCAATTATGCAATTGACCCATCTCTCCTTCGAAGTCAAATTGTTTTATATATTATAAAAACCGTTTTTGAAACTAGTGAAGTCTAAGGCGTATATGAGCAGATCTTTGTATAATCGCATAGCTCATGGTAAACTACAAACCTACCATCAAAGACAAGGATGGCAAGGATTTAGATACAACCAATGAAAACAACTTGATGAAAATCACAAGAAAATGCTTTTTAAAAATGAGAAAGCTAAATGTGTATTTATACAATGCTTTACCTAAAAAGGAATATGAAAGAATTCTCATTGCGAGTACGGCTCAAAATATTTGGGATTCTTTAATAAATACTCATCAATGTAACAAACAAGTTAAAGAAACTAAAATAGATCTTTTTTGTTCAAAAATATGAGGATTTACAATTACCGATGAGAAACCATTGATTGTGCCTTTTCTAGATTTAATAACATTATTACTTCTCTTAAAGCACTTGATGAATGCCCTTTCAAGTCGTTACCCTGCTAAGAAATTCGTGAGTGCTCCTTCCATCAAAATGGCGACCAAAGGTAACGGCGATAGATGGAATCCAAAAGACTTGTCAAATCTATCTCTAAACGAACTTTGTTTGGCAACCTCAAAGTCCTAGAAATAGATCTATCCAATAAGGACTTGGAGATTGCAAAGAACAAGAAAGAAAATACAAGGCTCACGAACTCAAAAGCAATACAAGAATGAGTAATGATGATAACATCTTCTTGATTAGCAATGAAGAGGAATAAGCAATGGCCGTAAAGGGATTTCAAGAAATTCTTTAGAAGAAGAGGCAATTTGTCCTACAAACCTATGACGACAAGAAAGAACATCCAAAAAATCAACGGAAAGATCAAAAGGAAGAACAAGATGCTTCAAGTGTGATGATCTACCAAATCACTTCATATAGTGATTGCCCCCAAAAACTTTTCTGGTGTCAAAATGGCATTTGTTGTCGGAAGTTGGGCGATAGTGTAGATGACTCAAAGAAAGAAGAGATTTGACTCATGGCTCTCTCAAACGTGGTATTTCCGAATGAACCATACTATAGAGCTCATCTATAATATACACTAATCTAGAAAATGAGTATGACAAACTTGGCCAAAATTATCGTAGAATTACAACCAAAAAAACAAACAATCCTAAGAGACTAAAAATGGATAGCTTACGAAAGACCATTAACAACTTAAAACCAATCATGACGTATTAGAAAAAGTAAAGAAACTAGTAGCCATTGTGATGCTTGTAATGAACTTAGATTAAAGTTACCGCTCTAATAGACTAAAACTAGCTAGTTTCGAGAATAGTAGTTCATCTTTAACAAAAAATGGTCGAAAGTGCAAAAACCACAAAAGACAAGTATGGATTATTTATACACAGAGACTATAGGCTTCCCCTAAAAACGACTAATAATCAAAAATTTAGGAGATCAACTTAAAAAGCTCTCCGAAAACCCGCTTGCCGGTCCATTCAACAACAGCACCGGCGAGTCAAACGAACAACACCGTCTGGTAATGACAGTGTAGAAAAAGGAAAAAGAAATGAAACCAACGTATTATAACAAAATGACTCCGTACTAATTACCAAAAAGTCTATTTTAGGTGCACCAAAAGGAGTATACAAACTACCACCAATTCTAAAACTTGTCAAGACATGGAAAAAGTAAAATCAAACGCCCCAATAAAATGACCCAAAGGAAACCTAGTAGCCTATAATACACCAAGAAAAGCGATTATCGCCATGTAAATTGAAACTATGAAACACAACATGAACAACAATTCCAACCTCCTATGTATAATCAATGGTGTCCTTTTTCCTCCATACATGGGATAACCAAACGGTATGTATAACACTAACGGACCCATGAGATATTGGGGACCAAATGCTTGAGTTGTTTTATGCATCTAGTTACTTTGAAAGGTAAAACTTGACTCGGATGAATGGATCCAAGATAGCGGTTGTACTAGACACATGACCAGAAACAAATATCTCTTCTCATCCTATAAACCTTTTGATGGAGGTAATGTGTTGTTTGATAGTAACACTAAAAGCAAGATCATCGGCAAAGGTTTAATTTCTCATAAATCCCTCACCATCAATGATGTTAGTCACGTAGAAAATCTTAGTTTTAATCTTCTTAGCATAGGTCAAATTTGCGAAAAAAAGTGCAATGTACTATTTAGTGAAACCGGTAGCAAAATAATAAAAAACGGCATAACCTTAGGAAAAGGAATTAGGAAAAATGGCCTTTACATTATGAAAATGGGGAACTCACCAAAAGACGCCCTTTGTCTAACCTCTATAGATGATACTTCGACCTTATAGCATCGAAGATTGGGTCACCCCAATATGCGACTTATACAATCGCTATCATCTAAAGAACTTGTTAGAAACTTACCAAAACTAAAGTTTGAAAAACATTTTTGCGACGCTTGCAATGTAGGAAAACAAGTACATGAAAGCCATAAGGCTAAAAACATGGTTTCTACTTCTAAATGTCTAGAACTTTTGCATATGGACTTGTTTTGTCCGTCGGCCGTTCAAAGTTACGGAGGCAACTTCTACGCTTTGGTCATTGTTGACGACTATTCAAGGTACACTTGGACAAGATTTTTAAAACATAAAAATGAAGCTTTTGATCATTTTGAAATTCTAAGTAAAAAGATTCAAAATCAAAAGGGTTGCCCCATTATTTCAATCCGTACGGATCATGGTCGGGAATTTGATAATGAAGTACAATTCGGAGCTTTTTGTGATGCTAATGGCATTACTCATAACTTTTCGGCTCCACGTACTGTACAATCAAATGGGGTAGTAGAACGTAAGAATAGAACACTACAAGAAATGAGTAAAACATTGTTAAATGAACAATCAATTCCTCAAAATTTTTGGTGTAATGCCGTTGACAGCTCCACCTACATTCTAAATAGGATTCTTATTAGACCTTTCCTCGGAAAAACTCCTTATGAGCTTTTCAAACGTAGAAAGCCTAACTTAGAATACTTCAAAGTTTTTGGTTGTAAATGTTTCATTTTAAATACCAAAGGCTACTTTACCAAATTCGACCCTAAATCGACCGAATGTATTTTCTTAGGATATTCCCTTAATAGTAAAGCTTATGTAGTTCTAAATAAAGAAACCATGAAAGTCAAAGAATCTCTCAATGTCAAGTTTGATGAAACTCCTCCTCCTAATTCTCCTCCTTTAGTCGATGATGACTTACTAGAAGTCGACATCATAGAAAACCAAAGAAAAGACTTAGAAGTCAAGGAAAATGAACCATTAAACAAACAAATCTCGAACATCAAAGAATCTAAAGATCATCCCTTAGGAACCGTCATAGGAAACCTAAATCAAAGAACTCTAAGATCTCAAGTTCAAAACCAAAGCAACTTCTTCTGCTTTGTCTCTTCCGTAGAACCTAAAAACATTAAAGAAGCTATACAAGACGAAAGTTGGACTATGGCTATGCAAGAAGAACTAACTCAATTTAAAACAAATGACGTTTGGTGTCTTGTTCCTCCTCCCAAAAACCAAACTATCATCGGTACAAAATGGGTCTTTAAAAACAAACTTGACGAAAATGGTGTCGTATCTAGAAACAAAGCAAGACTTGTTGCACAAGGATACAATCAACAAGAAGGAATAGACTTCGATGAAACCTATGCCCCGGTGGCAAGATTAGAATCTATAAGAATCCTTCTTGCGTATGCTTGTGCTCATGACTTCAAACTCTTTCAAATGGATGTCAAAAGTGCTTTCCTAAATGGTTTTATAAACGAAGAAGTGTATGTAGCCCAACCTCCTGGATTTGTAGATTTTGAAAAACCTAATCATGTGTTTAAACTCAAAAAAGCTCTCTACGGTCTCAAACAAGCACCCAAAGCTTGGTATGATCGACTCAAAGCCTTCCTCCTTGATCATTCATACACCATGGGCTTAGTAGATAACACTTTATTTACTAAGAAAAAGGATTCACATATCATCATTGTCCAAATCTATGTGGACGACATCATCTTCGGATCAACTTGTCAAGACTTATGTGATGATTTCTCCAAAATCATGCATGATGAGTTTGAAATGAGCATGATGGGTGAATTGAATTTCTTCCTTGGTTTACAAATCAAACAACTCGAAGATGGAATCTTCTTCAATCAATCTAAATATGTGAAAGAAATGTTAAAGAAATTCGGTCTTGAAAACGCCAAACCAATCAAAACTCCTATGTCTTCCGAAACCAAACTCACCCGTGACGAAGAGGGCGAACCCATCGACGACACTAAATACCGTGGTATGATTGGTAGTTTACTCTATCTAACCGCTAGTCGCCCTGATATCATGTTTAGTGTATGTCTTTGCGCTCGTTTTCAAGAAACTCCTAAAACCTCTCACCTCGAAGCTGTAAAGCGAATCTTCTGTTATATCAAAGGTACTTCTCACCTAGGCTTATGGTATCCCAAAGGAACCGGTCTTGAGACTATTGTCTATGCCGATTCCTTATCACTTTAAACAAGCACTAACTTAAACTACTTGCTTCTCATAATGATATGATTAAACAAACAAAGCTAAACATTTTAACGATAAGCTATACTAATTAATTGAAAAATGATAGAAAATGAAACCGAATTGAAGAGCCGTAATAAAACGAAAACCACCTGATTTATTTAGCTAAAACAACTAATCAAATTCGATCTAGCTAAATAAACCCTTAAGCTCCGCGCCTCATGAGATGACCGGTACCGAAGGTAACGCAAAATAAACAAACTGCTATGTTAACAGTTATACTATATATTACAAAATTCAATTAATCTACTTAGGCCCAATGAATAATACACATACAAAACAAACGCAGCCCATATAGATCTAGCGAAATTTAAAACGTGGCCCAAATGTAACCCAACATAATCAATCTAGAATCACAAGGTCCAAATCTTGAATTCACACCAAGAAGGCTCAAATCGAATTATAGACCGTAAAATGATTCGAGCAAATTTTAACTACAACAATATTATGCCAATCGTGATGAGCTAAAGTGAATGAAATGCCTACTATGAATTTAAAATGCGTAATTAGCAAGCATTCAAGATGACGAACAAAACAAACTATAATCGATCAAGTACTAGCGAAACAACACAAGACAAATAAGCATATGAAACTAAATTTTAAACTCAAATAAGCACTATCAGATTTACACTAGAAAACATTTTGCTAATAAAACTAAAAAGAGTATAAGCATTTAACAAACAAAACTAAATGAGCTAATCGAGATTTAAACCATAACCGTAAACATTTAACTAAAACTAGAACACGAAACAAGCACAAAGCTAAGCTACTTTCGAGCTTATTGAAGCTTATCATATCGAAAAGTGTTTTTAAAAACAAATGAAAATTATTCGAATGAGCTTAGAGAGCTTATAGGAATCATTTTATAAGCTTTTAAAAAGAACTTTTGATGATAAAAGGCTGCGAAAATAAGCACGAAAGATTAGCTTATAGAATAAGCTACACGATAATGAATGCTTAAGCAAACAAATAAGCAAACCGAGATCTATAATCAATTTTAAACCAAACTTATTACAACATATTAAAAAGCTTGTCAAATAAGCTAGATACAATAAGCCAGAAAAACAAAATAAGCTATCACTAAAAAGAAATAAGCTAAAAACTAAAAACAAACTAAACTCGAAAAAAAAATCTAAAAGCTAGCTACTGAAATGTGGGGGAGCGAGTCATTATATATCCAAGTGAGAGGGCCTTTTTTGTAACTTTTGTCTACATGATTAGGAAAATAATAAGCCAATCATTGTCCGTTGTGCGTGTGACTTCGGATCGAGAAGAATGTAAAACTTGATCCACCGTTCCTCTGCTGACACGTGCCCAATCCAATTTGCTTAACTTGTACGCACGAATTTCGTCCATTTGATCATATTTGCTCTATTTCTTTTACAACTGAAAAAATGAATTGAGATAGACTTTTTTTTCTCGCCACGTGTAAGATTTCAATTTGCCATCAATTAGTTAGTGGAGTGGCACATGAGGGAGAATGAATTAATAGAGGAGCACGTGAGGTGTTGCACAATTTCATTCTTAGAACTTGGTATATTAATTCATTGGGCCGAGTTTTGGGCCTTGTCTTGGGTTGGCTTTTATATTAGGCTAACTCTAATATGGGCTGGCCCGGCCCATATAACTGGGTTACGGGCTGGCCCAATAATCCCCTAGGGCACCGTTGGTCTCGTTTTCTCGCGCTCATTTCATTCTCGTGATCGGTTTTGTCTGTTTTTGTCTTTTCTTTTGTCCATTTCTTTAATATCCGTACCTGCACATACACAAACACAAAAACAAGCATATATTTGCAATTTTATCATGTTTTTGGTCTTTTTGGTTCGTTTTTTATGGTAAAAGATATGTATAAAATAGCGAATACCACTACGGGTTGATACAAGTGTACGGGTATTCATTTAAACAACGTTTCGGTTATCCGGTTCGTGTCGAAATCTATATTTTTGAAGATTTTCTTGTAAGTTTCTAAATTTAAATTTCGTTTGCCCTTTTGGGTTTATATTGATGCATAGATGTTAGTTGTACACGTTGATCGTCATAAAAATCGATTTTTAGAAACGAAACGGACATATAGGGTGCGTTTGGGGTTCGAATAAAATGAAACAAGGATAAGGTTTTGTTAATTTTGATATCGTGGTCGTGATGGTTGAATAACACATGTTGCTAAATAGCTTATTTTGAATAATAGCTTGTATAGCTTATTTTGTGGGCTTTTCGTGACTTATTTTAAGTTTATATGCTCACGGCTTATTTTAAAATCACAAAGGAAATGATTTTGATTATTTACTTGGTATGTCGTATACTTGTGGACTATTTTTATAGCTTATGGTGTTAACCAAATACTATACGTAACGTACTAGCTTATTTTAAGTTTACGGACTTGATTTTTGGAGCTCTTGGGCTCACGGCCCATTAGGCATAAATAAGTCGTGGCTTATTTGATGGCTTATTGTGGTCCGGGTTATTTTCTACTTATTAGTATGAGCTTATGTATATAAATGGACCTTAGTTTTGGGCTTGGATCGTATTTTGGACGTATAAGTAACTTAATGGACCCTTGTTGGGCCTTAAAGCCCAATAAGCGATATTTAGTTGTTTTAAGAGTTTTTGACGGATTTTCGAAAGTGAAATGTATTACAAAGTGACATTGAACGTTATTTTGAGAATTGTTAGGTTCACATAAATGGACCCGAACAAAGAAGCTTCGGTCACTCAAAGATACAAGAGAAAAGTCTAGCTCGTTAGTTGGTTAATTAATTAATATATTATGTATACCACTACAAGAAAAACGTTTTAGTAAACGTTAAAGATTGAGATTTTGGAATTTTGACGGAAAAGTGTCGAAAGTTTGAAAAATGTTTGAAATAAATGTTAAAAACCTTGGAAAACATTATATAAACGTACGGGTCATGTCAAAATTTCGTAAAAAGTTTATACTTAGAAAATTTTACTTAAGAACATTATTTTTGGTTTTAAATAATAAAATATTATTTTATTATTTTACTATTTTAATAAAATTCACAAAAGACGAAAAAATATATATTTTTTTCTCGAAACTTCTTTAATATGCGTTTTATGAGTAAACGTTTCATTTTCAACCATATTATGATTATTTTTATGGTAACTAAGGGTACCGAATGGACTTATCGAGATATATTTATAATTATATATTATAAATATTTACTTATATTATTTATCTATTTTCTTAAAATAGTATAAGTATGTATCGTTGAGATATCGGATTAATAAGATATTTTGGGATGAGACATCAACCATCACACCACTAAGTTATTACGGGTAATTGTACAACGCATCTAACCCCTATGCATCAAACGTGAAGATTGTTCGGACGTCGTTGCATTTGCTTGTGTGATTGAGATTTGGTTGCTTAAGACTCGCTTGAGGTGAGTTCTCATAGCCCTATTTTTCTACTGTTTTTTCGTTGGGGGAAAATGATACTCAAATGTGTTTTGAACTGTTTTTAAATTGAACTGTGCGAAACGTGGTTTTGTTTTTGGGACAATTATGTGCTTATGATTGCTATGTGATGTAACTTTACTTGCATGTATTGTGTTTGGCATACAAGGGTTGTGATTATACTTGCGTGTACTGTGTTTGGCACGACAAGGGTGATTGGCTAGAAATTGCCATGTCTATTTGTGGTCCTGCCTTAATATGGTGCTCTAGCTGGTAGGCCCTTTAGGTGCGTAAGTGACATATTT